>OVAO01000426.1:6279-18573 GCA_900406285.1 Biscutella auriculata | reverse complement strand
AACCGAAAGGTATTTTCTTTGGAATTTCAATATTATATTGGATCTGATCTGATCTGAATGATAAAGCCAAATTGATCTTTGCCTTTTTTACTTTACAGATCCGATAAGACAAACAATATATTTAGATCTGAGTTTTTATTTTGTTTATTAGAGATTCATCAATAACTCCTTGAAGTTCATCCAAATTCATCAAGAGTCTGTTTCAAATGTTCAAGATTCATCAATGTCTGATCTGAATCTATTTCAGGAGGTTTTATTACAGTCACTTGGCTCAATTAAAGTATATATGGCCTGAGGCAATTGAGATTAAGAGAGTATTGGTATACAATGAAACAACTAGCTGCATGAAACCAGATCTTCATGTTACAGTCAACGCCGATGCAGTTGAAGACAATGAGATCTCAAAATCCGAAAGCAAGAAACTCGCAATGCAAAGAGTTTTTCGGGCAAGACTTGCAGATTTTGTTAAAGCTCACCCTCAGGTGTTATTCCCTGTGAGGCAAAAATGCAATTTCTTATGGTATTTACACTGTATGATTTATTCATGTACTAACTAATGGATGTATTTTTTTGAATCTGGTTTAGGTTGATGAAGTTCCTGAGGAACCGCTTTCAGAGCTATTCAGTAGAAGGAAACCAAATGAAAACTTAACTACCCAAGTTAAGAGTGTTAGTTCTCTCATGGAAGAGATGGCTTCTATTCCAGCAGCTAAATTGATTTCCTCTCTCATGGAAGTCCCATCAAGTCCACTCAAAACAGCTTCGAGTCTGGCTAAACCAGTTAACCTTCCACCATCTCCAAGCAAAACAACTTCAACTCCGGTTAAACCATCTTTGTCTGAGATGAAAATCGTGCTAACTCCAGTCAAACAGGTGTCTATGCTGGCTAGTGTACCTTCAACACCAGCTAACATTGACTCTAAACCAGTTATTGTTGCATCAACTCCCCCCGAATTTGCTTCAACTCCTGTCCGGCTGTTCAGTACGTCAGGGGAAGCTCATCCGCAGAAAAGAAGCAGTGGCTATACTAATCCAGATGATGTTTCTATTAACCCGCCAATTAAGCTCGCGAGGAGGTCGATGAACTTTGATTCTTGTATAGAGGACGAGAAGTTTATGGATGTTACAGATGATGCAGCCATCGATCAACTACCAGAGGAAGATGTATCAAGCGATGATGAAATCCTCAGCGTACTTCCTACTAAACTTCGACAATCGGTAATAACATCTCTAAGAAAGATTTCCTTTCGCTCTCTTGCTTACATTATACTTGTCAAGAGGGACATACTGAGATTGGCTCACGGAGATAATATCATCTATTTTTTTGCTCATTTCAGATAAAAGAACAAGAGAGAAAAGCAATTGAAGATCAAAATCCAGCAATCACACAGGCAAAGAGAAGGCTGAAGATGATGGCTTGTCTGCCTAAACTTTTCAATGTCATCCATTACTTCATTCAATCAATCAGGCGATGGGTTATCACAAAAGAAGAGCTTGTGCACAAGATAATTGCTGGTCACTCTGATATTACAGACAGAAGTAAGTTTCTTATTATATCTCATCTTATCATTCGTTACAAAACATTCCTTAACCTACTTACCATTTGCAGAAGAAGTTGAAGAACAACTTATCTTAATGAGAGAGCTCGTCCCTGAATGGATATCAGAGAAAAGATCATCAAGTGGAGACTTACTATTATGGTGAGTATAATAATACATACTTGCACACTTACTTTTTTTCAAGGTTATTCGATTGTTCATGTAAACATTTTGAATGTGCAGCATAAACAAATTGGCATCTCCACAAACAATCCGGTCTCATCTTGAAGAAGAAAACAAGAAAGCAATGGCTACTACACTTTCTTGAGATCATGAGATAAGTTTTTAGAGATTTAGGTCAAGATTAGGTGGTGCAATGATGGAAACAATGTAGAAATGACAAGCTATTTAAGAAGATTTTCTTCTCTATAAGTTATTTCTCATTCAATAAAGTGTCATTTTGTTGTAGATATCGGCCTTGAATGAAAACTAGATTTTGCTTCGGTTTCTAGATTCTGTTTTTCAAAAACTATTTTTCTCACCAATCATGATTATATTGAAAATAGATTCCCTAGATTATAGGGAAACTAATTTTTGAAGATTCTATTTATTTTAACGTAAAAACTAAAATCTAAGAATACTAGTTTTTGAAAAATAGAACGATTTCTTGTTTTAAATATTATTTATATTTTTTTCATTTACTATTTTTAGATTAGTGAAAAACCAAAAAAGTCAAAATCTATAATCTAAAATCCAAAATCTAAAAACTAAAATCTAAAAACCAAAATCTAAAAACCACTTAAACATTCATAGCCATCATTTTGTATGAGTAAAACACTAAAGCTTAATAGAACAATGCTTATGATGTTATATGAAGAAATAACTCATCTCTCTGAAACTTGAAATCAAACAATTATAAGTACTAGTTTATTTTTCTTTATGGTACAAAGAATATGGAAATCTCACATTCATTTTGTTTTTCTTTGTTATTGTGGAAAACTTAAAAAAATAATTCTTGTTGCATAATTTTAAGTTTCTTCTCCTAAAAATATTGATACAATTCTGAAAATTAACCATTGTAATTTTCTTATTACTATAAAATTTGAGTGTTTAGTAGAAAAACTTCCATATTAGTATACTTTTATGAAGTAAATTCCTCTAAAACAATTGTTTATTTTATTTCTAAAGCTATCATATTTCTGAAATAAAATATCTTGAACCAATTTTTGTTCCAACGATTAATTTAATCTTTTAAGTTGTTATTAAATATAATATAATATATGATCATATGAGACAAACTATACAAAAGCTTTTATATATATATATATTCCTATAAATTATACAAAAGCTTTTATATATAAATATATATATATATTCCTATAAATTAGAAAGTGATTTGAGTGGGAAGTGAATGTAAAATTTTCAATTCACATGCCTTGATTATTGTCTTACCTCAATTCACATGCCTTGATTATTGTCTTACTACACATGGTTATTTATAGTCTCCCAAAGTCAGTTAAACCAAACATAGTAAAGTAAAAAAATAGCATAATATTGTTTGGATAACTATTCTTTTTAATGTTCTTTTTAAATATCTAACAAAATATATACACTAACATAAAAAGAATATTTGACCAAATAGTAGTTAAGAAGAACAGTAAAAATCAGTGGTTTTGTAACTAAAATCATAAATAACAAGATCATTAAAAATGATTAAAAATGAAATATAAACAGATAAGTAAACATTAAGACTAAAATTTTTCAAAAAATTCAGAGTTCTATTTAGATTTCGGTAAACTAGAGAATATCAATAAATTACAATCTAAAATTCAATTTTCTAATCTGAAGTTAACCTTGTATTGGAATACTAAAATCATATATTATAGATCTCATAAATCTAACTATCATAATTTCTATGTATTTGAACAGAGTAAGGGGTTATTGGTAAATTGACTTTAAAACTTTAAGGACTGTAAAATTTTAACACTCTAATTTTAGCTAATCGTACTTTATTGATTTTAAAGTTCTAAGAGCCCTTAAAATCTTCCTAAATTTACTCACAATCTTTTTTTTATTTTTTACTTTTCATACGTTGGTTTTTTTAAAAGTCTGTTAAATATGACTTTTATTTTTTCTACAGCAAAAGTATTCAAAGTTTTTACAAATTTCCATGGGAAAAAAAGTAAAACAAATTCTTACATATTATGAATATTTTTTAAAAAAGCTTAGAGAGAACTATGTTGATGTATGAAACTAGAGTCAATGATATTCTTAATAGTTTCTTCATATAACATAATTAGCATTGTTCTATTAAGCTTTATTGAAACAAAATACTATCTATAAAATGATAAAGTGACACTTTTAAGAGAAATAACTTATATAGAAAAACAAAACTTGCTCAATAGCTTGTAATTCTACTTTGTTTTCCACCCTTTTAAGTCTCATGGACATAGACTCACATATTAAGCTAGTCCAGCTGATGAACTAACACTCTTAACTCGACTGTATAGCTCTGGAAGTGGTTCCTGAGGAACTTCATAACCCTAAATCAGATTCAGAAAAGTAACCTCCATGAATAAATCATAGAATGTAAATACCATAAGAGAAATTGCATTTTTTGCATCACAGGGGAATAATAAGACCTGAGAGTGAGCTTTAACAAAATCTGCAAGTCTTGTCCTAAAAACTCTTTGGAGTGCGAGTTTCTTGTTTTCTGATTTTGAGATCTCATTGTCTTCAACTGCATTTGCATTGAGTGTAACATGAAGATCTGGTTTCATGCAGCTAGTTGTTTCATCGTGTACCAATACTCTCTTGATCTCAATTGCTTCAGGCAATATATGCTTTAATTGAGCCAAGTGACTGTAACAAAACCTCCTGAAATAGATTCAGATCATAGATAAACAACTACTCTTAGAACATCATAAACAGACTCTTAATGAATTTGGATGAAGTTCAAGGAGATATTGATGAATCTAATATAATACACAAAAGAAAAACTCAGATCTAAATATATTGTTTGTCTTGTCAATTTGTTGGTTATATTGTTCAGATCAGAGATCAGATCCAATATAATAATTGAAATTCCAAAGAAAATACCTTTCGGTTAAATGCTCGATTATTCGCGAAATGTTGAGAAATGTTGGCTTCGAACCTTTCAGTTTCGATAATATGATCGATTTATCCAACGCATCAAAGAATTTCACAAGAGTCTCGTACCTGCAAGAAACTCCAAAATCTCATCAACAAACCTGTTATAGAAATTTGAAAAAGAATACAAAACCCCAAGAAAATTAAACTTACTTCTCCACAGATCGGTTTCTTGATCCAGTGTGCACATCATCAAGGGATGGTTTAGGGTTTGCGAGCTGCGATTTCGAACATGGCGAATTCATGAACAGTTTCATGGATTTGAAATGATTGGATAGAGAAGAAGAAGAGTCAATGGTTGTGTGTCAGAGAATAGAGGAGGCGAAGAAGTTTATTAGGGTTTTATGAAAGATACTGCGTCGTCAAAATCTATATATATATATAGAAGGGCACGTTACTTCCCGCCAAGTTTTTTCAGTTTCATATTCTTATATATTTTTTAACATTTTATAAAAATTTCTTTTTTTACTAAAACGAGAACTTTTCATTTCATTGTATCCAGATTGTTTTAACATTTTTAAAAATTTCCTTTTTACAAAAATGAAAAAAACCTTAATGCTATTCCATATTCTTTTTTTTTAAATTAACATTTTCTAAAGTTTTCCTTTTTATTATACTATTCACATATTCATTTTTTTCTTAATTTGACTAATCTCTTTAATTTTGTTTAAAAATATTTTTTGTTTGTCAGCTTTTAAATATCATTTTCGTCTAGACTTTTATCATATTTTTCTTGCATCACTTGGGCAATAAACTTTTATATAAAAGGTATTAAGAAATCAACTATGACAAATCATATACGTAAAGAATTATGTGAATATAACAGAGATAATATTACATCCATTAAAAACGATTTATAATGAGAAGAATTTTAGTTCAAACTGTAGTGTTGTATATGCACCTTTTTATCAGGTGAGGGTTTCGATTCCTCGTGGAAACATTGTTCTTCCTCTCATTATGGAAGTATTTGGTTATTGGGCCGACCCGTTGTGGCCCAAACAAGTGATAGAAAAAAACGATTTACAATTCTGGTTTGAAGGGAAATTTCATTTAAAATTCTGTTAAAGTACAATTTCAAATACTCTTGAACAATCATTTAAGTAACTTTCAGTCAACCTAGATGAAGGAAGAAATATCAAGTGGCATAAACTAACAAATTTTCAAATATGGAGAGTTATTTTTGAATGGTTTTTCTAATATCAAGATCGAATGAATATGATTCGAGAACTAATTCTAGAGAAGACAAAAGAGGCTATGAAACTTGTATACCCACAACAAGATTTTGATCGTCAATTTTCTTAATGTTCGCTTGAGAAATTTAAGTTGCGACATAGTGTTAAATAATTTCGCCGTTTTGGAAAGAATGGTTCCGTTGATGTAGAAGATACGAAAAATAAATTGGAGGCTATAAGAAAAGAGATCATCACTATCCTATGAAAGATGTTTTTAATATGGATGAAACTAATTTGTTTTTATAGATTATACGTTGATCATTCTCTAGCTACAAAGCAATTCGAAAGGGAAAAACAAGACAATCATCATCGTGTCAACAAAAGAACTTGAATGACAAGTATGATTTTTGAAGAATATATTCGATGGTTTGATAAGAAAATAAATAGTAGAAGAATTTTATTTGTGATAGATAATTATTCAACACATACAAAAAAAACACTGAAGGATTACAAAGCGTTGAGTTGTTCTTCTTGTCACCCAACATGACATTACAAAATTTAATCTTGTGATCCGAGAATAATAAAAACACTTAAAATGTATTATCGTAAGAGATTATATCGTAAAATTCCAAACGTTATCAGAGATTATATCGTAAAATTCATTTTATATCAGAGATTATATCGTAAAATTCCAAATGTTATCTTAAAATTCCAAACGTTACTTCAAATTTGATGTATCACTAACCATGCTACTTCAAATTTTGAGGTATTAATTTTTTTTTGCATATTTAATCCCTATATTATTTATTACTTATAAATAATACTTTTAAATTTTATATTAATTAGTTTAGTACTAATATTTTTATGTTTCGTTTTAAATATATATATTGATTTTTACAGATTCTGTTTAAAAACATATAAAATAAAGTTATAATATTAAAATTTGAATAATATTGAAAAATATAAACTTGTGAAGATATGAATAATATTGTAATATTTATAAATTATGTGATGATAAATAATGTTAAATAAAAATATAGATAATATTACAAAATATAAACTTTTAATATTTTAAAATTTTTAAATATTACTCTTGGAAATGTCCTAAAAGAGATTTTGTCTGTTGAGGGTTTTACAGGGTTTCTCAACGCGATTTCTCTTGTTCAGCCATGAAATCTCTTTCAATTTCTCTAATCCGTCGCTTACATTTCCACAAATCCAGACCAATTCAACTTCTAATCCACCGGAATTACATTTCCGATGCTACTTCTTCCTCTTCGTCCTCTTCTCTGTTCTCCCCAATACGCGAAATCTCCACTTGCTGTAGAACCTATGGCCTGATCGTCAACAGGAATCATTTCCTGGAGAGTTCATGTCGGAATTTGAATACCCATGTCCAGGAACCGACGGAGACTTCGCCAATCGAGATGATAGATAAGGAAAAGAACGATATCGAAGAGGCGTTCGAGTCGGCGGAGACCACTGATGAAATGGTTCGTTTGTTCAAGCAGATGGAGTTATCATTCGAAGGCAACGAGCTAGGTTTATCTGCTCTGAAATTAGGACTCCATCTCGACCATCAAGGTGAGGATCCTGAAAAGGTTTTATCATACGCTGATAAAGCTCTTAAATCTTTCGATGTAGCTGGTGATAAACCTACTCTGCTTGTTGCCATGGCGTTGCAATTAATGGGCTCTGCTAATTACGGTTTAAAACGGTTTAGTGATAGCTTAGGTTACTTAAACAGAGCTAATCGGGTTCTTGTTAAGTTAGAAGCAGATGCTGATTGTGTTGTAGAAGACGTTAGGCCGGTTTTACACGCTGTGCAACTCGAGCTTTCTAATGTAAAGAACGCTATGGGAAGGCGAGAGGAAGCTATTGAGAATCTGAAGAAGAGTTTGGAGATTAAGGAAATGACTTTTGAGGAAGATAGTAAAGAGATGGGTGTAGGGAATCGAAGTCTAGCTGATGCTTATGTTGCTGTTTTAAATTTTAACGAGGCCTTGCCTTATGCGTTGAAGGCGTTGGAGATACATAAGAAAGAATTGGGGAATAACTCAGCTGAGGTTGCTCAGGATAGAAGACTTCTCGGTGTGATCTATAGTGGTTTAGAGCAGCATGACAAAGCATTGGAGCAGAACCGATTGTCTCAGAGGGTGTTAAAGAATTGGGGAATGAAATTGGAGCTGATTCGTGCAGAGATCGATGCTGCAAACATGAAAGTTGCTTTGGGGAAATACGAGGAAGCTATCGAGATATTGAAGAGTGTTGTTCAACAAACCGATAAGGACAGTGAGATGAGAGCTATGGTATTTATATCAATGTCAAAAGCTTTGGTAAACCAACAAAAGTTTGCTGATTCAAAGAAGTGTTTGGAGTTTGCTTGTGAAATCCTCGAGAAGAAAGAAACAGCTTCACCTGTAGAAGTTGCTGAAGCCTACTCAGAGGTAGCGATGCAGTACGAGGCAATGAATGAATTTGAAACCGCAATATCACTATTACAGAAAACCTTAAGCATACTAGAAAAGCTTCCTCAAGAACAACACTCAGAAGGAAGTGTTTCAGCTAGGATAGGTTGGTTACTTCTATTCTCAGGTCGAGTATCTCAAGCAGTTCCATACTTGGAAAGTGCAGCGGAGAGGCTAAAAGAAAGCTTTGGAGCTAAACATTTTGGAGTTGGATATGTATATAACAATCTCGGTGCAGCTTATTTAGAACTCGGAAGACCTCAATCCGCTGCTCAAATGTTTGCAGTTGCTAAAGACATCATGGATGTTTCCCTCGGTCCAAACCATGTAGACTCAATAGACGCTTGTCAGAATCTATCTAAAGCTTATGCTGGAATGGGAAAGTAAGTACAATTTGTTCATTAGAGAGTTAAAGCTGTTTTGATGTTGAACAATGTCTCTATCCATTGGCTTGCAGTTATAGCCTTGCAGTGGAATTTCAACAACGAGTGATAGATGCTTGGGACAATCATGGAGATAGTGCGAAAGATGAAATGAAAGAAGCAAAACAACTTTATGAGGAATTGAGATTGAAGGCTAGAGGAGGCGTTTCAACAGATAAGCTACTTACAAAGGCTTTACCTTTGCCCAAGACAAACCATTCATAGTGAGCTTTGTTGAACTCTACATATCATCATCATCATCATCATCATCTTATGCTAAACTTTTTGGTTTGCCATTTGAAACCATTCCAAATTAGTAAAATCAATTGTGAACCAATTTAACGGTCCAATTTAATAAACCGATTTTGTGAACCAAAAATGTGAAAGAGTCAAGTCAAACTTGAGGCATAATTTGGTCATATTCAAAAGGCTATATCTCAAAGATAACAGTTCTGACTTCAGATCTTAAGCTTGTGCAATGGCTCAATAATATGAACTAATCTGCAAATTGATGAAAGATTTTTCATCATTATCAAAAAAATCGAACCAAACAAAATTTACTTCTTCAATTTTAAAACTCTTATATTAAAAAAAATGAAAGATACAGAAGAAGAGACTATTGCTTATGGATCACCTCTCATTATACTTTTATATTATTTTTTAATTGAAACTGTCTTTTATATTTTTATATTAGATTTAGAGACTTTTATGAAGAAATTGTTTTCTGATTTGCTCATGTGACTGATGACTAAGTCATGACAAAACTAAATAGAACACGTGCTCCAAATGAAAGATGCATGCACTTGAATCAATTTGTCTTTCTTTTTTTCTGGTAAAAGAATCACTTTCTCCTCTGTTTTCAACGGATACTTTGAATGTAAGAGAAGTTTCTAGATCTTTCATTAAACAACTTTTTTTTCAGAGTAATCCTAATCTTTCCGATCGAGAGTATAAGGATTGACCAAGTTGGTTTTATTATATAATTCTAAATATAATCTTAGATAGTGTATATATATATATAATTAATGTGGAATTGGTAGATGATAAATGGAGTTTGCGATTTGCAGTCACCGCCATCTGGATTTAATTTTCATTAAGAGGAATAATTTACGTTTTAAACGTGATATTATCAAAGGCTGACTCCGAACTTCGAAGGAAACTATAGGTCGTAAGATTCATAACTCCCACGGATTAGCAAAAAAATAAATATATTTATATATATATATATACATGATAAAATTATATTTTGTGTATCTTCTTACATTTAATTTATATTAATAAATATATATATATATATAGTGCACTTTCTATATAAAAAAAAGTTTTCAGTGAAATTATAAAACATGCATATCTTATACCTATTTTCATTGAGGGATTTATGTCAAAAAAGAAGAGTTCTCATCAAAAATGAAAAAATGAAAAATAAATAAATTAATCAGAATCAATTTTGGTTTGGGGATTTTTAGAAGTAGATCAGGACCGACACGTGATACTGCAAAATTAAATCGTCAAAAAACTAATATTAAACCCCTGAACAAAAATTGTTAACACTAAGTGGAAAATAAATCAGAAGAGTTTGGTCAATCCTCGAGTTCCAACCCGAACTTGTGTTTAAACAAGTAAGAGTAGGTATTGTACTTGGTTACATGTTCAAATTTTGTTTTGAAATATATAATATTTCAGTAAATGGTCAACTATTTTTTTGTTACTTCTTAAATTCATATAATTCTGAATCTTTGACCATCACATTGATTATGACCAGAGACATTTATGTGTGTGTTTTCACGTGTCTTTTTTCTCTTGGTACTTAAATTTGAATATAAAACTGATCATTTTGCTAGACCATCTTCAATGGTGAAATAATGTGGATTTCTTAACTAATTTAATATGAAAAAATTGTCTAGATTTTGTACAAAGTGAAGAATGACTTCTTCATTAAGAAATTTTCTAAAGAGTTTAGAACCTCAATTAATATTATTTTAATATTTTTGATTATTTAAATATTATTTTTGAGTTAAGAACTCCCAATCTAAGAACTTTGCATTATAGGTGCTCTTACAAGTCAAATTCGGATAAATTTGATTATTATTTTTTGTTAGTAAAACAGTTCGATCCATAGCTTTGATTAACTTTTGATAATACATGTTGAAGCTTTAATTACTTCACGTGGATATTTTTAAGACATACTCTATAAAGAAAATGTGATTCTTCTATATATAATTCAAATTGAATTCTTTTAACTATATTACTCCAAAAGTTGGTCATATATTCAAACCGCCAAATTGAATAAAAATCAGCCTAACAAATTAACGGTATCACCGACCGGTCAAACCATTACAAGTATTTAATTAATTACCATCTAGATGTTTATATATAACAATTACATAATATATATTAGCTTTAGTCTCGAGTTATTCAATAAGGTCAAAGTTATAGTAAATTAAAAGCCATTCGAATGTCGGGCACTATCAGCACACTTGGCTTGTGTGAGTGTGCCGGACACCTCTCGGACCTCAGCGTCACCAGTTCGACTCCAGCTAGCTGCGTAGGTTTAAATAGGTTTAAATAAAGTCTCATATGCATTGTAAAAGGAGAGTGGGTCCTCCTTTGTGGCCCCCAAAACCCTTGATCTTAATACAACGAGTCGTTCTTGGAAAAAAAAAAAAAAAAAGCCATTCGAATTAGGCCTCGTGGGGATTTGCTTTTTCCCAAGTTGAAATTCGTCGCAAAGATTATAAAAGATTATATATATTAAACGTCTATTGATTAATATAATTTAGCAAGGCCGATCCTGAGCTAAAGCAAATAAAGTTAGGGTTTTAGGCGTCAATTTTTTTATAAGAATATGGAACATTAAAAATTTAAAAATTGATGTATAGTATCATGATTTAACAAGCATCAAAAAATATTTTTACTTTAAACACCATATACATTAGGACCGATATTGTAATTTAGCATGATTCGTCGTGGTGTAATGTATTAAAATTGGAAACATATCTAATGGCATTTTGGTTTGTTTCTCCTACACCAACTTGCAGACTAGGACCAATGTTTTTTTTGTTCTTTTTCCGAAATTTAAGAAAAACAATTAAAAATTCATCAACATATGATAAATGTTACAAAAAAAATCCACATGATATATTGAATATATGATAATAATGATATCGTTTGACATCATCAAAACATTTAACCAATAAGAAAAATTTATATTTCTGTTTCTTAGACTCTTAGGTCATTCTTAAGCATTTACAATCTTTTTAATACATATCAAAAGATGCATGAAGATGCATGCTTAATAGAGATGTGTGGAGTCACAACCCAATAATTATAAAATATTATGTCTAAATTAAATTGGAGAAATATATATGATGATTTGTTGTTATAGTATGTTAGCTAACATGCTTATTTAGATGAGTACATGTCTAATAATCACAAATTTGTTTGTATGATACGTTCGCAGATATATTCATTTAGACATCAGTATTATTAGACATTATTAGCGATCAATCGAAGAAACGAAAAGTAGAAGAATATTATTCAATCC
>OVAO01000425.1:0-21464 GCA_900406285.1 Biscutella auriculata | reverse complement strand
AGGGTGCGAAAAACATTCTAGTAGTTTTTGAAAGATGTATGTTACTCTATTAATATTTTGACTTTTCTATACTATTCTAGTCGTTTTCTCTAAAAAGAAACCGAGAGAGTTTGTGTTAACTCCTTTTGCTTGAGTGTGTAGTATCTTTTGCGATCTAAGTGCGTAATATCTTAGATCTCTTAAGGTGTATCCAAGGGTTCTTCATCCACTTGGTGGTCCTTTTCATTTCCCCTTTCGTTTCTCGTCATTTTGCATCCATTGTTCTGGTTTCGTCGCCCGTCGTGCAAGTACACCCACCTCACCGTCATTCTCCATCCTCCGCTTGTACTCTTCCAGTTTTGGCACGATCCATCCTCGTCATTTACCTTGAGATTCATCTCCACCAAGTCTCGTCAAGATCGGAGTTCATTGTACGTGAAATTCAGAGAAGTTTGCCTTGTACGGCCCAACGAGGTCGTACCCTCTCGTACGACGCGACCTCAAATATACTCCTCTGACCAAAATGTCCAAACTTCAAGATCTCTCTTGATCGATCTTCATCATTCTCACTCGAAAGTGACTACAACGAGTTTCACCCCGATCTGAAGTCATATAGTCGTGAGAATCACACAACCTTCTCCCTGTACGGCCGACACAACCGTACACGGTCGTACCCGACGACCTCATTTCAAACACTCGACCATTTCTTCATTCTTTATTACTTTCTCTCGAATGTTCTTAATCTTTTGAACCCTTATCCAGATCTGACAAGTTTCGTGTTTGTTGCATTTAGGGTTTCGAAGATTTGAACTCGCGGCAGCCTTAAGTCGCTGGCCAAAAGCTAGTTGTACTCCAAGGGCATAACTTCATCAAGGGTCGTGTATCACATAGCTCACAACCTTGTGAAGAACCATCTCTCATGTATCCAAGTAGTTGCTTGCCTTGAAATCTTTCAGGAATGGTCTCCCAGATGGATCCATCAATCACCTAATTCCAAAGGCTCAATGAAAATAAAGAAGTCAGTAGAAATGACAGTCCCAAATACCTTGCCAATTGCATGTGTTTCAAGAACGATCAACTTAGTAAGATCCCATATAGGAGGATCCCTGATCTCGAAACACAAGAGATCAACCACATCCTTCGTCATCCCACTGAAAATCGAGCGAGAATCACAAGGGATGTGCCCCATGTGGAATACCTCTGCACCCATCAAACCATCATCCTCATCTAAGTACTCATCACCACTCTCCTCTTCTCCTTCACTCTGATTCAGTTGTCCAAATAACTCGTTGCTACTCCTTCATCGCTAGCTTCCTCATCTCTCCTTTGATCGATCAACTCTTCCATTATCCCATCATCATCGCCTCCCTTATGATCATCAATCACACACACTTGAGTACTCTTCTCGTCTTTACTAGACAAGGGTATTGGGTCATAAATCTGAATGCCATAGGCTCCCAAGTTGAGTGTGACTGTAGCATCTTTCAAGCTGATCTCAGCTTGGGTAGAGGCCATCAAGGGCCTGCCAAAAATCAGTTGGCTCTGTTTTGCTCTCTCTGATTTGAGCACCATAAAGTCGGTGGGCATTACCACACCTCTGAGCTTCACTGGAATGTCCATGACCATCCCTAGAGGTTTCTTAAGCGAGTTGTCTGCCAAGAGTAAGTTCTTCTTGCAAGGTACAAAATAAGAATACATGAGTCTATCAGCAATAGTCAATGACATAACATTCACACTAGCACCTAAATCCAACACGTAGCCATCGAATTTAGTATCATTTAAAGAACAACGGATCAGTCAACTCCCTAGGTCTACTTTCTTAGCCATATCGATCTTAAGCTTGAGAGGTTTTAAGTCATCTGGAATGTTTAACTTCTTCTCTTGCTCGACATTCTCTATCTTTGTCAGAATGAATTCCTTGGTCGATTGCTTCACCTCTGGGTTAGCTAGGATCTTCTCAATTTCAGGCATTTATTTCCTTAAGGCTTTCAGATTCTTTGAGAACTTCCGCTTTTACGCCTCATAAAAATGCGTCTGCAGAACCCTGTCAAGTTTCTCATTTAGACCCTTCAGGTCAGCCCTTTAACTCAAATCACCATAAATGTTTTTCTTGGGGAGAGATTGATCGTAGTCCCCATAATGGGCTGCATCACTTCGCGCCATCCTCTCCATCAAGATCAACCCATCAGCATATGTTAAATCGAAGAAGCTACCTTGGCTAGCAGTGTGTAGCATTAACATATAATCCATGTGGAGTCCTCTGTGAAAGGTGTCTAGGAGGCTCTCAGGTGTGAAACCATGATGAGGGCATTGTAAGGTGTACTTCTTGAAACGAGTCCAAGCTTCAGCGAATGATTTCATTCCATTCTGACTAAATGTAGCAATATCGCTTCTAAATTTCACAGTCTTAGATGGCGAAAAGAAAGCAGAAAGGAAGGCTTTCTTATACGCAGTCCATGTCTGAATCGAACCATGAGGCAATCCTTTCTCCTTGTTCTTTGCATCTCCTCCCAATGAAAAGGGGAATACTCTAAGCTTGTAGGCGTCTTTAGTAACACCATTTATGATGATAGTTCCACAAACTCTGTCGAAATAATCCAGTGACCAACAGGGTCCTCCGATGGTAGTCCGTGGAAAAGCTGAGCCATGATCATGTTCAGTATGCCTGACCCGATCTTGGAGTTGTTGGCTTTGATCGGAGGTGGTTGAATGACATTCCCGTTTCCATGCACCCTTGGTTCATTTGTTTTTCCTATAGTCCTAGGAGGCTGTTGATTTCGTACCAGAACAGATACAACAAGTGGTACTTGTCGAACCTGGGGGATTGGGTGATCATCCACAATCTCGTCCTGATTGTTGTTCATGTGTTTCTCTTCTAAGACCTCTGTTGTGACGTTCAAGAGCAGTAGTTTCTTCAGGAATTTGCAATAGATTTATGTTTCATTTAGATCTAGTGGCCATACACCGGAAAGAGAAAAACTAAAATTGAAGAGTAAGTAAAGCTTAAAAAATAAAGAACAAAGTCCCTAGCAATAGAACTATTGGCTATCTTAATCATGATTTGGCAACGACGTCAATTGACAAACTCGGATTTCTCGTATTCCTTATCTAGCATTCTCGATTTGTAGTATGGTGGTGGATATTTTGTCGAACCAATTTCAAGGGGAATAAATCGCACTAGTTATATTTTAAGTTTGTTAAGTCTAGGTTCGAATGGTTAGGGGTTTGTTTTGTCACTAAATAATCCCATAAATCAATGGCAATATATACGCATTCATAAATAAAAGATAATTTATGTACCAGGGAATTCGAAATAGGCAGTTCTTTCCATGCTAGCAGATAGTTCAATTCACACAATCAAGCTTGTCTTGTGTCTAGGAATTCCTAATGTAAATTAATTCACTCCCGTGAAAAAATCATTTCCTTATCATACTTCTAAATAATCCCTTGAAAGAAAACACAATCAGAAAGCATTAAACACAAATCCATGCAACAATTTATCAATCCTAAAACAATCCCTTAAATAAAATTAATAAAAAAACATATTTCATTGGTTCATGAATTTCATTGATAGATTGTGTAAAGGCTTTATAAAACATTATAATGTTTTATAAAAAAATTAAAGAATTTCTTTATCATGCTTCTAAACAATCCCTTAAAGAATTTCTAGACATGGTTCTAAACAATCCCTTAAAGAATTTCTAGACATGGTTCTAAAGAATCCCTTAAAACATATAATGCTTTATAAATGATTTTGTCACAGGATGAGAATTTTAACAATTAAATTCAATGAAATTCATTGTTTAAAAGCATGATAAGGAAATGATTTCATTGTTTAATGCTTTATAAAAAGCATGATAAGGAAATATTTCATTGGTTCATAAAACAATCCCTAGAAGTATGAGAATTTTATGGAACTACTCACAACCCATATCTAGAATACTTAAAGAATTTCTATACATGGTTTGTGAAAACAATTAAAGTTAAGAAAAGTAAAAAATGAGCAATCAATAAATAGAAATCAAAGAACATAATTGTAAAAGCAAATACCAATTGAAAGAGTGCAAGAAATATGAGATCTAGAACTCTAAAACTAGAGAAAATTGCTCTGAAACTTTTTAAAAAACGTGAATAAACAAAACTTAGGGTATTAGTGTTTGGGCTCCCTTTATATAGTAAGAACTAAAATAACAAGTACAAGACAAAAAGTCCAAAAATTGGGTTCTGGTACCGGTCAGAATAACTGGTACCTTGACTGGTATGCTCTCGCCGTCTGAGATCTAGGGAGTGTACCGGTCACCAGATGTGATGGGTAACTTGGTTGGTACGTGTTTTCCAAAAGCTTATATCCATTTAGACCGGTCACCAAGCGTGAGCGGTATGTTGACCGGTGTATCCTTCCGGAAACGTCTGTCAAGTTGAATCTGTGAAGTGCACCAGTTTGGTTGACCGATATGTGGTCCAGGTTTCCGAGATTTAGGTGGATTTTCTCCTTGATCACTCCTTTTGGTATAATCCTTGTATGATTCCAACTCCCCACCTAAAATGTCATATGCATGCAAAATGCAACCTAACGGAATCTAAATGCATCCTAAACTTATGAAAATGCGAATGAAAACCAAGTTCAAAACCATAAAAAACACAACATATCAGTGATCTCCATTAAGCTGCAAGTGTTGTAAATAATCTTCAAGTCTCTTCAAAATCGTCTTCATATGCGGCTCAATCCTTCTACAAGCTCGGTTACATGCTTGCTCAATACTCATCCTCTAACCCCAAGTTTGAGGCTTGTCATGCTCATATCACATAGTAAAGGTTTGTGTCATTGTGAACAAAATCTGGTTGTCCGGAGATAAGAAGCACAAGATAGACGTTCAGATTATTAGCGAGCGGGTGTCCGGAGGATAAAAAACACAAGATAGACATTCAGATTATGAGCGAGCGGATGATGAAGTTTCAGATTAGGGATGGAGCCACTATGAATCAGGTGATTAACGGAGGGCTCTGGAATATTGCTGATGTGGCTATGATAATTACTTCCTTGCAGGAAATTCAGCCTCCTCTTTCAGCCTCCTCTTTAGTGTATGCCCGTATGGGTCAACTTCATTGGCATACCACCTTCCCTCTACACTATCAATGGTCTCAAGTGGATAGCAGGTCACATGGTCACCCCAAACACCTTTACCTTAGCACCAAAACTAACCATAAGCTCGAAGAAGTCTGGATGTTCATTGCGGTCAACCTTACCAACCACATGATCATTGATAATTTCATTTCCAAGAAATAAAATTAATATTTCAAAATTAATTATAAAATTAATCTAATATTTAAATATTAAACCTAAAGTAGTCACTAGATCCTAATCTATAAACAATCCTAATTTATTAAAACTTCCAATTTTTATAATACTCAACAATATTACTAATTATATGATAAGTTACGAAACAAAATTTTAAAATTACCACAATGTGTTGGGTGCGTGATCCGGTAAAAGAATATGAAATTTTGAGCGGCCCTACATCGTGAGGAAAGCCTCAAGCTGAATGTCCTGTTTCGGCGCTGCTCCGCCCGATGGAAGGAGATTTTCCAACATTGGGGCGACAATTTCCATATTTGTTTATGGGATCCTATGTGAATTCCCTGGCGGCGACAGAAATGGAAGAAATGGGAATTGACCAAGTGGGGAGTGCAGGAACGTCATATAAATCATCGTCAGAGGTTGGATTGGGTGCTCGTCGGAGTTCACTTACGGCGGCATCCAACTATACTAGCGAGGGAGGATGTCAAAATTCGTGAAATGACCCTCCTCTCCTACTCTTCTTGGCACTCCCGGACATAAAAATTTCCTGGATTTGTTTATAAATTGAGAAGATCCGGTGAAAAAAGCTTGAACAATTGCGAAAACGGTTAAGGAGAAATGGTTACGACGAAGAAGATACAGAATTGTGCAACTACAAGTAACGCCACAATATAGTCGCTCTTAGTGAAACCCTATTGAGTCGCACATTAATCGCTCATGTGCGATAAATGTGCAACTCCATGACACTCAGAAATGTTTTGGCGGTTCACGAATTGGTTTAAATGTGAGATGGTCGCACTTTAGTCGAAACAAGTGCAACTAAAGTGCGACTATCATTTATACATATGGTCAAAGAATTCTATTCGTAACTTATATATGTCACGGATCTACGTGAAATCACTGGAGTCGCACTTTAGTCGCACATGAGCGACTAAAGTGTGACTCTCATGTTAAAAAACAAATAAATGTTCCCTTCCTGGTTTAAACACGGGAACTGTCTGAGAAGAAGGAATCAAGGTATTATCGGGTAAACAGTGGGATATTGTAAGGGTATTGTTCATTACCAAAATTAATTATGTATATAGGTTTCTAATCTCCAATGATTTTGATTCCGGTTTAGTTTTTCAATAAAATTGTTCGTTTATAGATGAAACTCTGAGAGTATATAACTATAGATATGAAAATACTTGAGCTGTTTGTATTTCAAGCAATATACGTAACAGTTATGATTAACACGAAAGGGTTTATAAAGTTATCTTAAAAGTCTAATACATACGTCATATATATATAGTGACAAAGGTTCCCGATTTGCAATTATTTAATAATATGAGATTAATGACTTTTTGAATTGGTTTTTGTTGTATAAATTATTTGGATTGGATCATAATCTCACATATATGGAATATATACTTAAGAACGAAGCACTAAACCATATGTGGTCGCACATTAGTCGCTAACAGATTTAAAAGTGTGATTAATGTGCGATTAATGAAACCCTAAACCACATGTGGTTGCACATTAGTCACACTTTTACGACTAATGACCTAAACCACCTGTTTTTTCGTAACAGTTACTGTTCAAATGATTTTGTAATGCTAATGTTTTATTGTGTTAGTTTGTAGTCGCACTTTAGTCGCACAACTGCGACTAAAGTGTGCTACTAAAGTGAGACTCCCTTGCAATACATAAGGTTATAGGTCATTAATCTGCGTGAAAGAGATAAAGTCGCACTTGAGTCGCACATATGCGACCATTTTGCAAGTTTAGTTTTGAAGTCACAAATTAGTCCAACATCAGTCGCACATTAGTCACAGATATTTGCAACTACAGAAGTAGTCGCAAATCATAATCGTAAATTGGTTATTTTCTTGTAATGTATTGTTTCGGTTCCACCTAAGAAATGGGTCCCTAAAATCATCTATGTCAGTGAAGCAAGTATGGTTGTTCCACCATTGAATAATGATGAAGCATCTCTTATTGATCTTCCCTTGAGCCTAAATTATGCGACTTGGAAAAGCTTTCCGAAAATTAAGTGTCAGGATCATCCCCTCATCTCAGTGTCCTGGCAGGTGAGGCTGCAACCCCTTGTGGTTAAAGGATATGCTCGCCTCAAGCTCAAATAAAAAGTACCCAGGTGCCCAAAATCTAATCTCTCCCCAAGAAAATCATTGATTGTTGACCTTTTAGGTTCTTCAAATGATCGACTTGCATCTCATTTGCTACATCAACTTGAGGATGCTTCAGATTCTCGATCTAGTTCTAATATTGAAAATCATCCCTATGAAGGTTGTGATAAATTCATAACTATCATATCATAAAACTCTTGAAAAGGTCCAAGAAGAAATCAAAGGAGAAGTCACTATCTTGGGGCCCTTCAAAGCCCTAATCAAGTCCATCTTTTATGAATATGTTTGCTTGTAATTTAAGAGGTCTAAATGACCTTGTAAAGCGGTTATGTTTAAGGAAGTGGTTGAGGAAGAACAAGATTATTTTAGGTGGTCAACTAGAGACCCATATTCACCCAGATAAAGTGAAGCTTCTTATAAACAGAATATGTCTTGAGTGGTTTTTTGAAAGAAATTTTGATTTCTCGGATTTGGAGAAAATTATCCTCTTTTGGAACCATTTAGATGGTATTAAAATTGTTGCAAACTCCCATCAAGCAATCACATATTTAGTAAAGCTTACATTCCTTTCTCAGGAGATTGTGGTAACAGTAGTCTACGGATCAAACATCAGAAACACAAGGAACCTTCTATGGGCCGAATTGGAAACTATCTTTGCTTCTCAGTGCACGTTGGATCTCCCATGGGTTGTATTGTACTACCTAAACTAAGTCATCCATGCGGATGAGCACTCCTCTTTGCTCGACTTCTCTTCCTCTAGGGGTATGTGGGACTTAAAAGATTTCCTTGATAACTTTAGTCCTCATGACTTGTCCTATATAGGAAATTGTTTTACTTGGTCAAATAGACAGACCTTGAATCTCATTGCTAAGAAGCTAGATAGAATTTTGGTGAATGATCTCTGGAGAACAAGTTTCCAGCAATCTCTTACTGTATTTGGTGAACCTGGTTTCTCGGATCACAACCCTTGTTGTGTGTTTCTGGACTCTCACATTTAAAAACCAAAGACCCCTTTCAAGTACTTCAACTTGTTGAGTTACAATCCAGATTTCATGGGTGTTATTAGTGACGCGTGATCTTCTTTCTCGATTGTCGGTTCTGATATGTTCATCCTATCTATGAAGTTAAAGGATCTCAAGCCAATTGTTAAACGGTCCAGCTCTCAAAACTTCTCGGGTATCCAATTAAGATCAGTGGAAGCTTATGAAGACCTCCTTTTTGCTCAATCAGTTACTCTATCCTCTCCGACTCCTAGTGTTTCGGAAAAGGAAAAAGAAGATTTTGTTATATCGTTGATTCTGGCCAAATCTGAGGAATCCTTCTTAAGGCAGAAATCAAGAGTGAGATTGCTTGATGAGAGAGGCTCAAATTTGGCTTTCTTTCATTGATCTATTTTGACAAGGCAATCCCGCAACCAGATTTGTTTTATGTTGGATGATCAAGAAGTTGTTATTGATTCAAAGGAATGTATTGATAATCATATCCTAGATTATTACAACAACCTGCTTGGTGACCCAACATGTGAGACCTCGTAGACTCCCTCTGATATAGCTAGCCTGGTTCCATTTTAATGTCATGCGATAGTCTCAGGCACCCTGGTTGTTCCTTTCTCTAGATTAGATATTCAGCATGCAGTTTTTTACCTTTCAAAGAGCAAGGAACTAGGCCTAGACGGAGATCCTGCAGATTTCCTTATTACTCATTGGGAGGATGTGGGAAATGATCCAGTTGATGCGGTCTCTGTATTTCTTACATCGGGTCAATTGCTTAAGAATGGAATGCCACCACAATAACGTTGATAACCAAGAAACTAAATGCCACAAAGCTCTCGAAATTCAGGCCTATTTCAGGTTGTAATACGGTTTACAAAGTGTCTCAAAATGATATCTAGCATTTTTTAGTGGTTTTGATCACTTGTTTCATCCATCTGCATTAGTTTAGGATGCATCTAGAGTCTTTTTGGGTTGCATTTGCATGACAGTTCACATTTCAGGTGCGCAGTTGAGCAAAAACCGAAGAAGGGATCAAAATGAGCATTTTTGGAGTGAAATCGTCCAAGTCCCAGATTCTGGAGAGAGCAGCGGTCATTAGTACCTATCTGCCTTGACCGGTCCCAACTAGACAAACATGTCGTAAGCTCGATCCCGGTGAAGACTTGACCGATGTCACACACTAGGAGAGGTGAAGGACTCTTGCCAAACATCGGTACATGTCACACCTTGACTGGTACCTTCACCAGAACGAGTAATCAAACCTTGACGTAGAATCAATCATGGTCACACACATAGAAGAAAAGTTGTAGCATCGGTCCCAGGAAAGACTCGACGGGACCAATGACTGATGATCATTCCAGACGAAGATCATAAAAAAGTACCGGTGATGGGTATCGGTCAACTTGACCGGTACACATCCCGTGTTTTTTGAGAAAACGAAGTAAATTTCATTTGATTTTAGACTAAGTATAAAAAGTCCAAGAATTTTTCACAAGGCCCGAAGTTTTTATCTATGTTCTGTTTTATGTTTGATTTTTAAAAGGAGTTTTCCAATTCTCTTAAGTACTCTTGTAACCTTAGAATATATTTGCAATTCTCTCATATCAATCTCATTTCCTTCCTTTATTTTGTTTGATCTTGCATTCTTATTCTATCTTTTTAGTTTATGTTTCTCACAAATCATGAATAAAAACTCTCAAAGTGTTATATTCATGATGTGTGAGTAGTCTCAATAGCATATGGATTAGGGATAGGATTGGGTTAATTTTGAATACTTTGATGTATAGGGCTGATTAGAACACTGAACCTAGAGAATTTCACGCCCGAAAGGTGTTCGACGAAGTTCTCGAGCCAAATAAATGTGTTGTTTATTGATTCTTTCCAAGGCATTGTTTAAAAATGGATAATTTGTTGTATGAAATTGAGTTAAATGCTTCCTAATTCTGATTTCTTCCAAGGGATTGTTTAGATATTATGATTAAGAAAAGAGTGAAGTAGCCTAAACTTGAGATTCCTAGACATAAGACAAACTTGATTGAGTGAAATTGAATTTACATTTTCTTTGATCTCGTTTATATGGTTGTTCTAGTTCCTGAATTTACATTTTTTCCGATCTTGTTGACTTTTTGGTTGACTTTCTTATATTGCTTGTTTCATTTACTAGTTGAAATAAGATTGTTCGTGACAAACTTTCCCTATTTTTGCAACCTAGACTTAGCAAATTCTTTATAGTTCTAGTGTGTTATCACCACCTGAGATGGTTCGATAATCATACCCATACACAATTGTAGACCGGATTTCTATCAATTGGTGTTGTTGCCGGATTGGATTTTGTTATAGCCATTAGCTCTTTGCATTTTCTAGAGATTAGGTTTTTCTTTTTATAGTTATTAATAGTTCTACTCTCTTGTCTCTGGGTTTCAGGTACTTGAACAACAACCATCTCAACTAAGGGATGGCATCAAGAAACACACTACACGAGAATGTTGTCCCCCCTATTTGACTATCGGCGATACTAATGACCAAGAGTGCATGGTGATCAAACGGGCATTAGGGCACCTCCTGTCGGTGCTCCTAACTTTTTAATCAAGAAGAATCAGCTGAATATGGTTCTGAACCACCAGTTCCACGGGATAAAATCTGAAGAGTCTTTGGATCATCTTGATTACTTTCATAGGATATGTGGAACAATCAAGATACAAGACGTCACCAAAGATGCTTATAAGCTACGGTTATTCCCTTTTTTGGGTGGAAATGCTCATATTTGAAAAAAGAATCTAGCTCCCAACTTTATACTAACATGGGATGACTGCGAAAAAGCATTATGTCCTCTTTCTTCTCCCTAACCAGGACAATCATGCTAATAAGTAATATCTTGACCTTTGCTCAGAAGAATACCCAATCCCTTTATGGAGATTGGAATTGTTTCAAAGGGTACATACGCCAGTGTCTTCATCATAGTTTCCCTTCTTAGCACCTATCATTGAGGTCTCTTACGTCCTTTTAAGATGATGATGCATATTGCAAGCTCAGATTGTTTCTTTGACAAAACCTATAACGAACATACACCTCACCGCAAGTTTGGCTCAGAGTGATGGTGCATATGATGAATTTTATGATCCTCCAACCCATGAGCATCATGCCGCACATCACAAAGACTACCAACAAAACTTTCAGGACCTCAATGCAAAGTTCGACCGCTTATTGACCTCCAAATCAAAATCAGTACATTATATGGGTGATCTTGAGGGTACACAGCTAGCTATGACACAAAAAGAAGTTTAGTTTTCGGGTCTCCAAGGTTACACGCCTCCATTCTGCCGGCCTCTCACTCCCAGTGGATTACCATCTTATGGAAAGACATAAAGCTCAACTTATGGAAAAGTATCAAGGTCAGTTTGATGAACAAATGAAAGAGGTTCATATCGCCATGCCACTCATAGATGCATTCATGCTTGTCCCACACTACATCAAGTTTCTCAAGGATGCGGTGAAAAAGAAACTCAATGATCTAAAAGAGATGGTTGTTCTCGTTAGAGAATGCAGTGCAATCATTCAGACTTACACTGCCCCTTCCAAACTTGAAGACCTAGGGAGTTTCATTATCCCTTGCTCCTTAGGACCATTTAAATTCGAAAGATGTATATGTGGCTTAGGAGTCAATGCTTGTATCATGCCTTATTCTATTACCAAGAAACTGAGATTCACTGTGTTTAAACCTTGCAGGATCTTTATTGTGTTGGCAGACAGAACCGTAAATATCCTGGTTGGAATTCTAGAGGACTTACAGTCAGGCTTGGGCAGAGATAAATTCCAACAGACTTCATAATCCTGGAGATGGAAGAAGAACCAAAGATCCCATCATCTCTGGTCCCCCGTTCTTAACTACTATTGAAGCAATTATTGATGTCAAGAAAGGAAAAATCGACATCCACAAAGGAAATGATTAGATTTAACAGTATGACATGAGGGAGGTCATGAAAAATCCTTCCATAAATAGCCAAATATTCTGCATCGATTTCATGAATGAGCTAGATAATGAGTACATAGAAGATTTCTCTCAAGAAGATGTCTTGCAAAAAGGTCTCAATGGCAAAAGAAGTGAAGATGAAGTTTTTGGAATCGAAATTGGGAACATGCAAAGGAGACTTGACTCTCACAAAGCCCTGGTTGAGAATATTAAGCTTGAAGCGATTGGTACACTTGCTTTGAAAGATGAAAATGAAGCCAACTTAGAAAAACCCGAGTATTGAGTATGATTGGAGCGAGCTAAAGGCACCCAAACTCGAATTGTAAACTTGTCCTAAGGGGCTCAAGTATGTTTTCTTAGGAACATACACTACCTATCTGATGATTGTTAATGATGAGTTGACTAATGGTGAAATTGATTGCCTGGTTAGTGAGTTTAAACGTTTTAGAAAAGCTATTGGTTATTCTCTAGATGATATTAAGGGAATCTCTCCATCTTTTTCCATGCATCGAATTCATTTAGAAGATATGTCTATGTCCTCTATTGAACATTAAAAAGGATTAAATCATAATCTAAAAGAGGTAGTTAAAAAGGAAATATTGAAGCTTTTAGATGCATGAATAATATACCTTATCTCTGACAGCAAATGGATCTCTCATATCCATGTTATTCCAAAGAAGGGTGGGATCACAATTATTAAGAATGATAATGACGAGTTGATTCCCACCAGAACCTTAACTAAACACAAGATGTGTATCGATTAGAGAAAGCTAAATACTACAACCATAAAATACCACTTCCCTTTCCCTTTTATTGACCAAATCATAAAACAATTATCCAATCATCCTTTCTACTGCTTCTTGGATGGGTATTATGGATTCTTCCAAATCCCCCATTCACCCAAATGACCAGGAGAAAGCAACCTTCACTTGCCCTTATGGTACATTTGCTATCAAGGAATGTTGTTTTTTGTTATGTAACCCACCAACCACTTTTCCAATATGCATGATGTCCATATTTTCGTGGATGATATTTTTGTGCATGGTTCCTCTTTTTTGTGTGTTAATCTAATATATGCAAGGTACTCAAGCGTCGTGAGGAAACCAATCTAGTTCTGAATTGGAAAAAGTGCCACTTCATTGTCAGGGATGGAATAGTTTTTGGGTCACAAAATATCTGAAAAAGAGGAGGTATACAAGGCCAAGATCAAAGTTATGACTAATTTGGGATCCGAAGTTTCTTGAGGCAAGTAGTGTTGTACAAGAGATTTATTAAGGAATTCACGAAGATTGCTAGACCCCTTACACGGTTGCTCTGAAAGGAAATCAATTTCTTCTTTGATGATGAATGCATGCTTAATTTCAACAAAATCAAGCAAGAACTTATAAGTGTTCCGATTGTTCAACCACCAGACATGAATCTCCCTTTTGAGATAATTTGTGACGCGAGTGATTATGCAGTAGGAGCAGTCTTAGGGCAATGGAAAGACAAGAAACATCATGTCATATACTATGCAAGAAAGACATTAGATAAAGCTCATGTTACGTATGCTACGACAGAGAAGGAGTTGTTGGTGATTACCTTTGCCTTCGAATAGTTCAAATCATACTTGGTGGGATCCAAGGTGATTGTGTTCAGCGATCACGTTGCATTAAGGCATCTATTCGCAAAGAAGTACGTCAAGCAAGGTTGCTTAGGTGGATCCTCTTACTTCAAGAGTTCGATTTGGAGATAAAGAACAAAAAGGGCATCGAGAATGGAGTACCAGTAGATTATTCGCTCAATGAAGAACAATTGATAGCATTAGGTACTATCAACTCTCTCGAAGGAGTTGCGGACACGGGGTTTAGTTTCGGTGTAGTGTATGTTGCAAAAGTAAAGGAGACATGGTATGCAGACATAGTGAATTATTTGGAATGTGGAACAGATCGACCAACACTAGAGGGGTATCAAAAGAAGTAGTTCCTGAAAGTTGTCAAGAGGTTCTATTGGGACGAACCTTACTTATACACGTTGAGTAAGGATGGTCTATATAGAAGATGTGTGGCAGAGGAAGAAGTGGAAGGAATCTTAACCCATTGTCATGGGTCGATGTATGGAGGTCATTTTTCCCCCTTCAAAACTGTTTCAAAAATCCTCCAAGCAGGATTTTGGTGGTCGACCATGTTCAAGGGCACTCATCAGCTTATAGAAAGATGTGATTCCTGCCAAAGGAAAGGGAACATTAGAAGAGGAATGAGATGCCTCAAAACCAGATAATGGAAGTCGAGGTGTTTGATGTATGGGGAATTGACTTTATGGGGCCTTTTCAATCCTCATATCGGAACAAATACATCTTGGTAGCAGTGGATTATATTTCTAAATGGGTTGAGGCTATGGCAAGCCCTACAAACAACACCATGGTAGTTCTCAAGATGTTCAGGAGTGTGATCTTTACTAGATTTGGAACACCGAAGGTAGTAATCAGCGATGGAGGATCACACTTCATAAATAGAGTGTTTGAGGGATTGTTGGGAAAGCACCATGTCAAGCACAAAGTGGCAACACCATACCATCCTCAAACAAGTGGTCAAGTTGAAGTTTATAACTGGCAAATCAAGGAAATACTTGAGAAAACAATGGGTGTGAGTAGCAGATTGGTCTTCCAAGTTGGACGATGTTTTGTGGGCTTATAGGAAAACTTTCAAAACTCTACTCGGAACTACACATTTTAACATGTTGTATGGTAAAGTATGTCATCTACCAGTGGAACTTGAATACAAGGCGATGTGGGCAATAAACTCTTAAACTTCAATGTCAATCTACCAAAGAAAGACGAAAAACGCAACTTGAGGAGTTGGATGAGATAAGGCTTGAAGCTTATGACAGTGCTAAGATTAACAAGGAACACACCAAAGCCTCCCATGACAAGAAAATCATGCATAACGAATTCAAGGAGGGGGACTTGGTGTTGTTATTCAACTCTAAGCTAAAGCTTTTCCCTGAAAAGCTTAAATCGCGTTGGTCAAGCCCCTTTACAGTAAAGTAAGCTTGCCCTTATGGGGAAATAATTATCTCGAACAAGGATGGTAGGGTTTTGTTGTGAACGGTCATAGACTTGAGCAATACATGGCAAATGAGAGAATAGAAAAGGAGACACCTTCTCTCTTTTAGACCCACCTCAAACCCAATGAGAAAAGAACGTCAAGCTCAGAGACGTTAAAGAAGCTCACTTGGGATGAAGTCTCATGGTATCCTTGTACATATTTGCTTCGTTTTGCTTTATATCTATTTAACTTGGATTATGAATTGGGATTGCTTGGTGTTGAGATGGTTAGCTTAGATGACGAAATGAAAAGCATGCTTACTATGAACCCCANACCCCCCCCCCCCCCCCCCACCCTTGTGATTATGCATTCATATTTGCTTTCTTTATATTTGGTTTCCATCTTTGAGTTTGAATTCACACAGAGATTGTGAGATTTAAGTTTGGGAAGCTACCACCCTTTGTTAATGCCGTGTTCTGTTTTGTCTTTTATCGAGTCTCATATTGCATTGCATATAGTTATGTTTTTATAAAAAAAAACCAAAAAAACAAAAAAAAATTAGATAAATACAAAAGAATTGTTTTTCTGATTTTAGCATTTAGATTGCATCACGTTTTTAGACTAGGATTGAGTCTCATATAGGTTGCAGTGCATATTTTTAAGAACTAATCAAAGAACCTTAGACATTTTTCATCGTGATTAACTGTAGCAGTCTTGAATAGTATTGAAGTTCTTGTGCTTGATCTTGATGTTTAAAAAGCTAGATTAATTGGTGTGAAGCTTGTTAGCCTAAGATTGCTTTTAGAAATATTGGAATCTTAATTGAACTTTTAATTAGCATGGTCTTGGTTGCACTTGCGTTTCATGGTTTTCATTGATTTAAAAGCACGAATTTGAGCATCTTAGACCGAAACACTTGTGACCTCCTTGTTATATTTAGTGATTCTCTCTAACCCATTTACACCCTGACCTAAACAGTTGTGACCTCCTTGTTATATTTAGTGATTGTGGTTTTGCAAAAACTCGAAAGTGTAGAGAGCGACAATAGAGAACATCTATTTTAGGTAGTTCAGGGAATTTCAGAGGTTGGAATGAAAGAAAAGAAAAGTTGGGGTAGAACTAGGCTTTGATTGATGAGACTTGACATGGTAAAGCTTGAATAGAGAAGAGAAAAAAATGGGTAGAAAGGAAAAGAATCACCAAAGGAATGAAAAAGAGAAAAAGTGATAGAATGAAAGAAGTAAATGCTTGCTAGGCTCTAGAATAGAAATGAAAAGAAAGCTCAAAGAGAAAGACTAAATTAGTAAAAAAAANAGTAAAAAATTAAAAAAAAAAAAAAAAAAAAAAAGAGAATGAAAAAGAATGAAAAGAAAGAAGAAAACAAAAAGAGAAAAAAAGTCTTAGAGTTGAATAATTATGAAGAGTCTAGCCTTAAGAAAAGGAATCCCTAAGTTAAAAGAAAGATTTGGTGAAAAAATGGGTGTTTAATAATTATGATTGGGTAGATTTAAGAGTTTAAGTTTGGGAGAGAAATACATGTTCAAAGTTGTACGCCCCAATTACTCTTTATCTTTCTCAATTTTGCTGTAACCCTTTCACTACGCAAGAAAAACCGAATTACAATCGACCACATGCCTTGTGTGAAACTTTCTCTTTTGCATTGGAGTCCCCTTTTATGCCGAACCAATTGAAACCTTGTGCATTCATGCATTTAGAGTCTTTTAGGTTGCATTTGCATGACATTTCATATTTCAGGTGCGAAGTTGAGTAAAAACTGAAGAATGGATCAAAAGGAGCATTTTTGGAGCAAAATAGTACAATCACGGGTCCTGGAGAGAGCAGCGGTCAGCAGTACAGGTTAGCCTTGACCGGTCCCAACCAGACAAACTTGTTGTAAGCTGGATCATGGTGAAGACTTGATCGGTGTCATACACCGGGCGGGTTGAAGGACTTTGTTCGTAACATCGGTACCGGTCACACCTTGGTCAATACCTCACAAGAACGAGTAACTGAACCTTGTCGTAGAATCAATCCCGGCACACAAAGACCGAGATTCTTCACCGAGACAAATACAGAAGAAAAGTCGTAGCTTTGGTCCCATTGAAGACTCGACCGGGACCAATGATTGGTGATTATTCCAGACGAAGATCAGAAGCAAGTTACGGTGGCGGGTACCAATCAGGTGACTGGTACACATCCCGCGTTTTCGAGAAAACCTAATTAATTTTATTTGATTTCTCTTTAAACTAAGTATAAAAAGTGCAAGAACATTTCACAAGGCCCGAAGTTTTTATCTAACTTATGTTTTAAGTTTTATTTCAAAAAGGAGTTTTCTAATTCTCTTGAGTACTATTGTAAACCTTAGAATCTATTTGCAAATCTCTATTATTAATCTCATTTCCTTGCTTTATTTTGTTTGATCTTGCATTCTTATTCAATCTTTTTATTTCTCTCAAATGATGAATAGAACATTGTGATGAATAGAAACTCTCACAGTGTTCTATTCATGATGTGTGAGTAGTCTCAATAGCTTATGGATTAAAGATATGATTGGTTTGATTTTGATTGCTACTGATGTTTAGGGTTGATTAGAACATTATCTTCTTCACAATTATCATGGTTAATGCCTAGATTTGATTGATCACCTTATATATGAACCTAGGAAATTTCACGCCCATAAGGTGTTTGATGAAATTTCTGGGCTAAATAATTGTGTTGTTTATTGATTCTTTCCAAGGGATTGTTTAAGAATGGATAAATTATTGCATCGAATTGAGTGAGATGCTTCCTATTTATGATTTCTCCCAAGGGATTGTTTAGATATCATGATTAGGAAAGGGTTTTATCATAGGAGTGAAGTACCCCAAAATTGAGAGTCCTAGACATAAGACAAATTTGATTGAGTGAAATTGAATATCTATAGCATGAAATTGACTGCCCATTTCGGTTGCCTTGGTCCATATGCTTGTCTTAATTTCTGAATTTACATTTTCTTCGATCGCGTTGACTTTCTTATATTGCTTGTCTCGTTTACTAGTTGAAATATGATTGTTCGTGACAAACTCTCCCAATTGTTGCAGCCTAGACTTAGCGAATTCTTTATAGTTCTAGTGTGTTATCACCACCCGAGATGGTTCGATAATCATACGCATACACAACATTTCTAGACCGGATTTCTAATCGATATAAAAATCAGTTTATCGCCAAGCTTCTTGCAAATCGCCTTAAACAGGTCCTCCTGGATATCATATCTTCCTTACAATCAGCCTTCATTCCTAGTCGCCTGCTGGCTTAAAATGTTCTTCTAACCACTGAACTCGTCCAAGGCTATAGCTGGAAAAAGATTACAACTCGGTAAATTGGGGTTTTGTGTTAAATACTCTCGAGGCTTTAAACTTTCCACCTCTGTTCAGGAAATTAATCTCTCAGTGTCTGACTACCAACCACTTTTCTATCTTAATTAATGGAGAACTATGCGGATATTTCAAGGGCACAAGGAGATTGAGAAGGGGATCCTCTTTCCCCCTACATCTTCATCCTAGTCCTCGAAGTCTTCTCTCAAATGTTGAACCGCCAGTTTGTGAATGTCTCTATTGGTCATCACCCATCGGCAACCAATCCGCAAATAAGTCATCTTGCTCTAGCAGATGATATTATGATATTTTTTAGGGGGAAATCTCTTCTCTCCGCAATATTGAGGATACTCTGGACAATTTCTCTGAGTGGTTAGCTTCGATGAGGATGGTGGCCTCGGTCTCAGAAATTTCAGAATTTAGAACCAAACCTTATGCTTGAAGCTTATTTGGATGATTCTCATAAATATGAATTCTCTTTGGGTGCAATGGATCAAAACAAACTGGTTAAAGGATGGCATATTTTGAAATATAAATGATAAGAATTAGATCTCCTGGACTTTGAAATCTTTGTTAAGGCTTCACCCTCTGGCTGGGAAATTTCTTCATTGAAATCTCAGAGATGGTATGTGTGCTCCAATGGGTCTTCTTATAAGCTTTTTAGGTCAGCAAGGCCTTAGATATCTAAGCATTCCTTTGGCCTCATGTGTCCTCCATGCATGCTCTGTGTCGGGTTGGAGGTTACTCCTATTCTAGCATTAAGAAGATGAATAGATTGAGGATGATAGATCTATTAAGCCCTAAACCATTTCTAACAATGCATTTAGCCTATTCTCAACCCTAATCCACAAGCTAAAGGAGACCACTCACAACTCATATCTAGAACACTTAGCGAGTTTTTATACATGATTGAGAGTATGAATTGAATAAGGAAGAAAAAAATAGCAAGCAATCAATAAGAACACAAAAGATTATGGAAGTCTGAGAAATGCAATAGAAAATCACCAAGAGTTTTTTTACAAAGAGTTTGCAAGGAAAAACTAGATCTAAAACTCAAAAACAGCAAAAATCTTATATAAAACGTCCTAGGGTTTTAGTTTTTTCTCCCTTAAATAGTAAGCGAAATTACAATTCAAAAAAGGAAATCAAGACTTGGTCAATTTAGCTCTGAAATTATAGAACTGGTTGGAACATAGCACGCCCGGACCATGGTGAGTGTGAACCGGTCAGGGGGTTGCACCTCGTGCTTAACCTGTGCTTGCCTTCTGGGTTTGGTCCGACGAATAACGTCGGTCAATGGCATCGGTCGTGCGATGGTCTGCTCGTCTGTGTGTTGCACCGGTCAGACACTGGTGTGGGTGACTGGTGCACTCTCCCGGGACCTGTCGTGTGCTTCACACTTGTGCATGACCGGTGTGCTTGGCCCTTGGCCGGGGCACTTCGTCTAGTCCTGGTACTTAGCCGATTTTCGTCCTGAATGCCCTCTTTTGCTCCTCTTTACTCGGTTCCTTGCCTTGGTCTTCTTCTCACCCGAAATGGCTAATGATATGCAATATGCAACCTATAAGACTTTAAAATGCATTATATTCTAATGCAAAGGGAATGAAAACATAATGGCAAATCCATCAAAATACACACATATCAACTACCCCCAAACTTATCATTTGCTTACCCTTAAGCAAATCAAAGTCTAAGCCAAGGTCGAGGTTTGAAAAACAAGAACCAAGCAACCTAAAGTCTTTGATGAGAGCATTTTCAACTTAGCATAACTACTCGTCTCATCATTCAAGCAATAATACCATCTGCTATTATATTGTGCCAAATTTGTCCACCTAACTAGCCTATGATGCTTTCCTATATTCAAATTAAACAAGAGTGAAACATGATCAAATGCAAACACAAGGTTTCAATCGGTTCGGTAGGAAGGGTACTCCAATACGAAAAAGAAGGTTCCACTCATGGCATGAAGGTTAGTCGTAATGTGGTTTCTCTCGCGGAGTGAAAAGATAATAGCAAAATCAAGTAAGACAAAGAGCAAGGGGGCATACAAAATTGAACATCTATGAATCCCCATATCATTGAACCTAAGTCTACCCAGTCATATTCTTTTTCTAAGCTCTTCACCAATGGTTTCTCAATTGTGCTCTCTATCTTTCAGGTTTTTGCAAAATCATAATCACTAAAAGAACATAATCAATGAGAACTCTCAAGTGTTTGGGTTTGGGGTGCTTTGGGTGTGAGGTAATTATCCTTAAATGAGGATAACCGAATTGGAATAAAAAGTGTTTCGGTTTAAAGTGCCCAATCTTGTGCTTGAATAGGAAAACCATGAAAACCGAGAGAAACCATTGATCATGCTGATTAAAGTTCATGATTAAGACGCATATCATATTGAAAGCAATCCTAAGCTAGCAAGTTTCAAAGACCATGGACTTCGTTTTTTAAACATCAAGATGTATTACATTTGAACTTCAAGACTTTTCGAGACTACTAAGCCAAAATCGATGATCTAAACACGACGTGAATGCAAGCTAAATGGGACTCAATCCTAAGCTAAAATGCAATGCGATCCTAAATGTAAAACCCAAATGGAAACAATTTTCTTTTTGTCTTTTCTAATTTTTTAATTTTTTGGTTTTTTCAAAACATAAGTATATACAATATAATGCATAGGACTCGATAAAACAAAACAATAAACACATCAGTCAAAAAGTGGCTC
>OVAO01000424.1:0-21476 GCA_900406285.1 Biscutella auriculata | reverse complement strand
TAATGAACTGCCGTGATTATTACCTGTACAAACATGAAAGAAATACTATTCACATATATCTTCCCTCTCCCAGAGTCATAGAAGACACCGGTGAGGGAGAGCACCGTCGCCTTCTCTCTTTTAAAGCTTTCTCTTTTTTTGCGATGTTTAATTCCGTACACCTTTAGTCACCGTTGATAGCACCATTTGATAATATAATAATAGGGATCGAATATTTTTAAAAATATTTATCCTTGACCAAAATTGTGGAAGTAAATTGGGAATCTTCGAATAATAAAGAAAAAGTATATCTTAAGGAAAGAGACAGAAAATAAAGACTCATAATCATCACAGAATTCACACACTGTGTAAAGTCTATCTCCAGTCAGATCCCTTCCCGATTCGATGGGGATAATGAATAATCTCCGGCGAACTTCATCTCTAAGTCAAATCCTTCATCGGAGAAGAATATTTTATTCAGTCACCAGATCTTTCACTACAACAGAAGGTCATCGTCCTACAATCGTTCATAAACGAAGCCTTGATATTCTACATGACCCTTGGTTTAACAAGGTAACGATCTGGTTAAGCTTTGTAATTGTAATCGGAATCGAAATAGAATGGAGCTTACTGTTCGTTTTCTTAGGGAACGGCTTTTACGATGACGGAGAGAGATCGTCTTGATCTTAGAGGGCTTCTTCCTCCTAATGTAATGGATTCTGAGCAACAAATTATGCGTTTTAGTAAGTTGATTGAGTTTGGTTTTCTGTTATAAGTAATCTTTCAAGTTTCTTTGTTGATATGAATGAGTTTTGTTAATCAGTGACTGATCTGAAGAGATTAGAGGAGCAAGCAAGAGATGGACCTTCTGATCCTAATGCTTTAGCTAAATGGCGAATCCTTAATCGCTTACATGATCGTAATGAGACTATGTACTATAAGGTGAACTCGTTTTCTGTATTTTTTTTTCAATCCTTGCTTGGAAAATTGTCAGAAATTATAGAGAAAGTGTAGAATTTGCTGGTAGAGTCCGTGCAAGATTTTTTTTATATTGCTTGTTTTTTTCTTGGAAGAGGAGGTTTATCGTAACTTTTACTCTTTCTTTTTTTGAAATGTGTTTTAGGTTTTGATTGCTAATATTGAGGAATATGCGCCCATAGTCTACACTCCTACGGTTGGTCTTGTCTGTCAGAACTACAGTGGGTTGTTTAGAAGGCCAAGGGGAATGTATTTTAGTGCTGAAGATCGTGGTGAAATGATGTCCATGGTTTACAACTGGCCAGCTGAACAGGTCTTATGAACTCTGTCTTCAAGATATCTTGACTGCGTTTAGCTGAGTAGTCCAAGAAGCTGATATTTCTTTTAGTAACCATTTGTTTTCTGATTTAATCTTGTCACCTTAAATTTAGGTTGATATGATTGTTGTTACCGATGGAAGCCGGATTTTGGGTCTTGGAGATCTAGGTATTCATGGAATTGGAATATCTGTAGGGAAGCTTGATTTATATGTGGCTGCAGCTGGAATAAATCCTCAACGGGTACTCACAGCATCCTCTATGTTCTTAATTTTCCCCCCTTCCCGTTTTGATCAGTAATGACTGATAATATATCCCCCTTATCGGTTTAGGTACTTCCTGTCATGATTGATGTTGGAACAAACAATGAAAAGCTACTCAAGGACCCCATGTGTAAGATTCATTTGCCCCTCTTACCTTTTTTTAACAATTTTCAGAAGATGGCTGTACTAGGATAATAACGGTTTTATGCTTTCCTTATACATATGGTTTAACTTTTTGCTGATGTTTGTGATTTTAGTCTAGTGAAGTAAATATGTTATCTCTCTCCATGAGGAGCTAGCAAGTTGGTATTTGTTTGTAGTGCATGCATACATATATACTGATTTACATATATTAAAATGTAAAAGATTTATAGTATTTTGCAGCAGTCTGTTATATTATACTGTCTTTGTTTTCGTTGAAGAAAAATTAACAAGTTACTTTTATCTTTGATGGTTTAGGGATTTCCAATAGTTCAGAGACATGTACTAGACTAGTACAGCTTTTTGTCTGTCATCTTATTATTCTTTCTGTGGTTTTCTTTTTTGACAGACTTGGGTCTACAGCAACATCGTTTAGAGGGTGAGGAGTACATAGACGTAATTGATGAATTTATGGAGGCAGTTTATACTCGATGGCCACATGTTATTGTGCAGGTAACTGATGCTTCAAAGGTCTCTTGTATATCAAACTTTTTGTACTATGACACTTGAATTATTTTTACCCACAGTTTGAGGATTTCCAGAGCAAATGGGCTTTCAAATTACTGCAGAGGTATAGAAACAGCTACCGAATGTTTAATGATGATGTCCAGGTAATGAGTCTTCCGTCTTTGAACGTTTATTGTGATGATGAATTGCCATTATTTAATCTTGTAGTATATTAGGTCGATGTGTCAGTTTACCTGGCCTTTTTAGGGATGGTACTATGTTTTAAATAATTAGGCGCTACTATGTTTAAAAGGTATCATATTTTATGTGCTCAAACCATCATCATATGTTGCAAAAGTTGTTTTTAACCTTTCCTATATGACCAGATGCATTACAGAGAAAACAGAAACAGAAGTGAAAATATAATTGCTGCTACTAAAAATTTGTTCTATTATGTCTTCATGATCTGCTGATCTGCTTAGGGGACAGCAGGGGTAGCGATTGCTGGTCTTCTTGGAGCAGTTAGAGCACAGGGGCGGCCGATGATTGATTTTCCAAAGATGAAGATCGTTGTTGCTGGTGCTGGAAGGTAAACCATTCTGTCTTGCTAATTTGTTTGTCTTTCATGTTTAGGCAAGTAATTGGTGTTATCATTATTGTTTATTTATTTCTGGGTCAGGAATCTTTATGTTATTTGTTCATTGTGAGTATTATTCGAAGATATTTAATAGATGGAAACTTCCAGCTGCATCACAGCATAAGTCTAAGAAGTTATATGAAAAAGAATCATGATGTAGCTAAGAATAGTTATAACAGAATACTGACCTTACTTGTTAAAATCTTTTATTTATGCAGTGCAGGAATTGGTGTTCTAAACACTGCTAGGAAGACAATGGCACGGATGTTGGGAAATAATCAAAATGCCTTTGATAGCGCACAAAGTCAATTTTGGGTGGTTGATGCTCAGGTATGTTATTCCACGCTAATATAAATGATCTCATCTTAGGGAGCTCATCAGCTCTTTCCCCCCTGCCAGGGAATTTTCCTTTTACTACTTGCCAAATCATTTCATCATCCCTTCTTTGTTTATTTTGGGCGTGTGTTTTAGTGTCTTCTCACTAAATTAGTGTCTTATCATTCCCCCCTACCAAGCAATGTTAACTCTTTTTGTTTAACCTAAATTAGGGTCTTATCACTGAAGGACGAGAGAATATTGACCCAGAGGCTATGCCGTTTGCTAGAAAGACTAAAGAAATGGAGCGTCAGGGATTAAAGGAAGGAGCAACTCTTCTCGAAGTGGTATATGGTTATATTCATCAAGTATCCTTCATCTAATTTTGCAATTAGTTTAGTTTTTGATGGCTCGCTGCCCTCGTATTTTCCTGATTAGTACTAGCAAGAAACTAATTGCCTTCCTGTTGCATCTGCTGCTAGGTTCGAGAAGTTAAACCAGATGTACTTCTTGGTTTATCTGCAGTTGGAGGGTTATTCTCAAAAGAGGTAAGGAAAGCTGTCAAAAGCCTAAACAGAATCAGTGATTAAGCTAATGTGTTCATTTCTTCAGCGACTATTCCCTTCATTATCTGATTTGGATGGTTACTGAGCAAGCAAATAGAATCTAGCATATTATTAGGTTTTAGTGCTTCTTGCTTGCATGATTTGGCTTAAGGAAGTTGATATTTGGAAGTCACTGTTGGGATATTGTGTTTTAAGGTTTTAGAAGCCATGAAAAGTTCAACATCGACAAGACCAGCTATTTTTGCAATGTCAAACCCCACAAAAAATGGTAATTTTCCCCCTTCGTTTGCATTCAAATGTGGTGTGTGGTTATTTCTGATTCTTATAGGAATTGATATTATAGTTAACAATGCTTAAAATAACAGCTGAATGCACGCCCCAAGATGCATTTTCTATATTAGGCGAGAATATGATATTTGCGAGTGGAAGTCCATTCAAGAATGTGGAATTTGGTATGTCTCTTCATCATTTGTTACACATTTTTAGTTTAGAAGAAAAACCTAACTGCTCTATATTTTCAGTTATGTTATAGATTGACCACAATCGGTTTTTGATTTCTCTGAGCCTTTTGTTTGATATATTACTACCTTTTCTTGTGGCAGCGAATGGTCATGTAGGACATTGCAACCAGGGAAACAACATGTACCTATTTCCAGGGTTAGTTCTGTTTCTTCGTCCTCAGGAATGTTACATACATTCTTGACTGGATTGAGTAATCCTCGTGAAATTTTACTTTTTATTTTCTTATAATTTATATGTTTCTTATGTAGTATTGGACTTGGCACTCTTCTTTCTGGCACACCCATTGTTTCAGACGGGATGCTTCAAGCTGCAGCTGAGTGGTAAGTTCACCTACTGCATTTATAAAACTGAAATGGGCGGACATGAAACATAACTACGGACCGAATTGCAAAACTTTTTAACGAATGTCTGCATATTACACCAAAATCACATATTTGCTAATGTAACGTACTGTAACATACCTTAACCCACGACAGTGACCACAGTTCGGCATGCTCTCTCCAAATGGTATTCCCACAGATTAGGCTTAAAGTTGAGAGCTTCATATTTTAGTCATTTAAACTTTCAACTCTAAAGCAGACATTGAAATCAAACAAGTCATATTTTTTTTTTTTTGATTTGGGATCATGACGTTGTTCTGCTAAAAAAAATGCAGCCTGGCAGCATACATGAGCGAGGAGGAAGTGCTAAAGGGGATTATATTCCCACCAATATCAAGGTAACCCAATTGAAGAAGAACGTTCTGATTCTTGCATAAGGAGAAGAGTTTTCGATAAGCGATTTATATATCTGGTGTGGAATTGCAATTGCAGGATACGAGACATAACAAAAAGAATAGCAGCTGCGGTTATTAAAGAAGCGATTGATGAGGATTTGGTTGGCGGATATAGGGAAATGGATGCTCGAGAGATCCAAAAGCTTAATGAGGTAATTCTTCAGCTCATGACCGGCTTTGATACAATTATGATTGATGGGGAAAAGAAAAGATGTGGAAATAACGTCTCTAATGTGTTTTTGACACTCATGATTAAATTTGTAGATCGAGTTTGGTTATATGCGTTAGCAACGGAATAGTCTTTGCCTGGTTTCTCCAGTAGGGAAGCTAAGAACAGATAGACGATAGGCTTGAATTTACACTTCTAGATAGGCTTGATCATAGAATTATTGGTTCGGTCAGGTCCTGGTAACTCCAAAATGTAATTGAATTTTGTTCCCTTCAGTTTTAAAATTCTCGGTTCGGTTTTTTACTTTTTCTTTCAAAAATTGAAATTATTAATTTTGATTAATGTTATGAATTTTAATAGATTTAATGTTTATTTTGTATGTTCAAATTACAATGTTCCTTTGGTTATTTTGGTTCAAAATTCGGTTTAGTTCATTTCTATCCCTAATATTTCTAGACTTGGGTGTTATGCAGCAAGAACTAATGGAGTATGTGGAAAACAACATGTGGAGTCCAGAGTACCCGACTTTAGTCTACAGAGATGACTAAGGTTTGTAGTTCCCAAGTTGAGTTAAGTCTTTTCTTTCCACTTATGTTATTATGTAAGATAAATAAATTATAAATGCGTGTTTCTTCATTTCATATCAGATTCCATTGCTGCTGCTTTCTCTTATTTTTGTGTAAAAATAAGTTATATAATTGCTACGTCCCCGTATTTATATGTAAAACATAATATTACTCGAGTACTTGTTATCCAATCTGATTTTATTTTCGTGAAAATAATCTGTTTATTAGTCAAAATTTCAATAAATAAGAGTAAATAAGAGGAATAAATGTTCTCGAAGACTGATGTGATAATTAATAATATGAAGTTTTTTATCACTAGATTATGGTCGTTTATTATTGCAAAATTTTACTTGGGATTTCTCTTCCAAATTTATGGTTATTATAAATAGTATAATATCGTTTTCCAATTGCATGTGGATTAGTTAAGCCAATATCAGTTTGGACGACCAAAATGAAAGTTGTAGTCTCAGTAATATTAAAACAACGAAAGGGTGAATTTTTTATTCGTAAAATTTAATTTGAACAAAAAAATTCAGAAATATTTTTTTGGGGTAAGCGATTGTTCTAGTTAAGAAAAGAATGAATCCTAAGGCGATCTTTTCCTTCTCAAACTCCTAGTACTTCCTGGGTCTTCCCAACTTTTTTTTGGGATAAGCGATTGTTGATAGTTCTAGTTAAGAAAAGAGTGAATCCTAAGACAATCTTTTCCTTCTCAAACTCTTAGGACTTTTGGGGTCTTTGGACGTCGTCGTTCTGGTCCCCTCTAGATCATGGCCGCTCCCACCTCTTCTCCTCTCCCCCTTGTAGTGTAGACTGCCTCTCCATCTGCTCAACAACAATCCTTTTGGTCGAATATCGTGGCTCGCATATGATCTCTGTCACAACTCCAACATTCACTCTAGTCAATGGCGTCGCCCACGTTTCTCTGTTGATGAGATCACCAAGGGTCAAACGCCTCTCTGGTCTGATTGTCTGGTCGGCTATTTCATGGGAAACTCCACCCACATCGGAAATGTCCATGCCACCATAAACAGAATTTGGAATCCCTAGACAACCCTCTCAAAATTGATGCTCAATTCATCAAATATGACACTGTTTTATTTCATATTTCCTCGGAGTCGATGCAATTGCGCATCACTCACCGAAATTACTGGCACATCTCTTACCAAAGATGTGGAAATAACATCTCTAATATGTGGTAATGTCAAAAAAAATTGTAATATAGTTTTAGAAAAATCTTTGGTAAACTTTTTAAATATAATCGACTTATAAAATTGATGTAAATCTGACGATGATTAAATCCGAGAGTCTAAATTTGATTGAATTTTTGAGACGTGGTGACAATTTGGTAAATACTTATGTTTTTTTTTTTTTTGTAAATAACCTCAATTTTTTCACAAAACTAGATTTTTCATTAATGATATTTATATAATATTTGTTTCTTAATCATAATTTGACGGATTTAAACTATAGTGGTAATTATTAGACTATAATTCTTGATTTTAAAAGTAGTTTTAATATTAAATTCCTTAAAACTTCCATTCAAGTTTAATAGTTCCATTTATGATCGGATTTATTCTAATAATCTTTTGTTCTGAGTGAGGAGACCTATTCTTTTAAAGAGCTAAGAGAGTATTTTCGTCCCATATCCGTTACACATATCCTCTGAATACAGAATATGAAAAGAAACAAGTTAGTGAAGAGCGCGAGGATTATATACACATTTATGAACTAGGCTTGGGCTTTCGGTGTTCGGGTTAACCCAATCGGGTATCGGGTTATCGGGTTTAGAGAAATCAGACCCAATCGGGTATTCTTAAGAAATTGGGTCGGGTTCGGGCGGGTATTTGTTTCATAAATGTAATCCGAAAAACCGTCGGGTTTATTCGGGACCCAAAAATTTCGGGTTTTCTGACCCGAACTCCAATTAAACCCGAAAATTTCGGGTTTTTCGACCCGAGATCATTAGAAAAATATCATGAAGTACAAAAACTAAACATAAAATTTAGAATAATACATTTAAAATAAATTATATATTTTAAATTTAAATATTGAACATTAAAAGTTATATCAAAGTTTTAAAAATACTTAGAAATATTGAATATTTAGGCTTATGTTCGGGTTTTCGAGTACCCATTTGGGTTTCGGGTAAACCCATTTGGACTTCGGGTATTAAAAACCATCGGATTGTAGCCCATTCGGGTTTTAGAAAAACTTTGGTCCGGATTCGGTTCGATTTTTCTCGGATTGGGTTTGGGTTATTTTTCGGGTTCAGTTTTTTTGCCCAGACCTATTATGAACTATGTAAACATTAACCCACCCTATTTTTAGTAGTTTTGTGGTTGTCGAAAAAGGAAATCTGTATTTTGGTGTAAACATTTATTTTGGGAAGTAACCTATGTAAATGCAGATAACCACAGACAACACGATTTCAGCTTGGAACGCGCCAAGCCCAACGCTTTATTAGATTTTATACAAGTTAAACTTATACAAAGTAGACACTTGAATATGATTCCTCTCAAACCTAATCCTACCCTTAGTTTGAAATCTCATCAATCTAATCTACGCTCAATCCTTCTCCTTTCTAAGAACACATACTTGTTCTCATAGAAACAGATTGATTACACTCACCGTAGTAGCCTGATTTCTAAGCTTCTAAATCTGAAATCTCTCCAAGATAAATCCTTAAGCAGTAATCGGCACATTACTTACTTCAAGGTTTATATAGCTTATATGAATACCAAAACCCTAGAATTTTCCACGCTTTGTTGTTGGCAAGAATATAGGGAGAGAGAATCTCGAAAGAGAAAATCTCTCAGGAGAATATTCTATCCTCAACAGAATATTCTCTGTCTGTTGACCCGATCAGCCATGTGTTCCTCGATCACCTATCTGCTCTAGATCAGCTATCTGATGTCGTTAATCACCTCTCTGATTTTGCATCTTCAATCTCCCCCTTTTTAACTTGCTGGGCTACTCAAGCATCCATATCCTGAACCTGAAACTTACATCTAACAAACAAGCAAGCAAGTACACATACACACAGCGGAAACTCCTCATAAATCAAACCAAACGATTGCATAATATATAAAAATAGGTTCAGTACGTAGCAAAAACAAAGACACAACCGATTAAGTCATCAAGAGCACCCAACAACAAAAACTAAAAAAAAAAATCCGCTCCCCCATACTATGAGCACTACTCTCTGCTCTGCTCCCCCATACGCCATCACCATGACCTAGATGCTTGCATATGAGTCATCATCCTCTGATTCTCCACCCGTTTGAGTGTCAAGTAAGTTAAAAATAGGAAAGCAATATTGATAATCATGCGTAGACAGGCTTACTTGCGGCAAGATAGTCTTGGATGAGTTGAACAGCCAGACGCAATCCTTTTCTGCTCAGTCGTCTGCGAGATGAGCTTGCAAACACCCCAGGGTTCTTCTGACTCGTCGGTTGAGGTCGCTCGATAGACAGGACTGGGTGTTGAGCATGAAGCAGACGATGAATCAGACTGGGAAATAGCAGCTTGAGACGGACATCCTTTTTCCCTACTATGGACAGAATCTGAGGCAGCATCAGTTTCCCCAGGTTGAAGACAATTCCGTGAGCTACTTTGTATACGATCTGAGCACGAGATGTAGAAATATGCCCAATGTTCGCAATAGGCATCCAGTTCTTACAACAAATACGATACAGCTCATCCTGGGTAGCCGAGAGATGCCCAATCTGGAGGTCTGTCATCGTCTGGACCATGTTGTTAGACAGAAACCGTGCTAAGTCAGCATCGTCAACCTCTGCCATAGCCCTGCGACTCAGCTTATCATCTACTTCTGGTAGACCAAGCAACATGTTAATTGTGAGAGCGTTGAGTTCATACAGTTGGCCTCTCACCTGGACTTCGACCCTGTCGACTTTAGCAACATTGACAGGCAGATTCGCGTAGAGCTCCAGGACCAACTCCGAATCAAATTTCGGAACTCCAGACACAGAGTTGATTAACCCTGCAGAGAAGATCAAATCCTGGGCAGGATTACCTTCCTCGAGGACCACATCCAACTCTTCATTGAACCCTCGCTTTTTAAGAACCTCATACCTGATGCTTGCATCATAGGATGAGAACCTCCTCTGATCATATTTTTTGGGTCGTTTTGGCTGTTGTCTCAATTCCTTTTCCCCGACTTCTGTCTTGATCTTTGTCTTGGGGGACATTGCTCTTCCCTGATGGCGCTTTCTCAGCCGAATGGTTCTGCCAGTTACCTGAGGACATGTACTGACAGCTGTGTCGTGTTCTTCATTCTCCAAATCAATCACTAACTTCTCAGTTAGTCCTGTTCTTGTCCTAATTCCCCTAGACATCTCCCTCTCGAAATTCCTAGCACTAACCGGATGTCTCGTTTCGCCAGTACTCAGAGGAGCGATGTGAATCATACCTGACGTTGCCCTTGCCTCTGGTTCGAGAGTCGTTTCAGTCAGAGGCTCCGGTTCTTCCTGAGTCGGCTTGTTGACTCTAGTTGGAAGTGATCCTAGCACTAGATGAGACGCTGCAACGGGGAGAACGGTCGATACCTGGCGATTATCTTCGTCACCATCAGACGAGTCTTCATCGTAGTTAACCAGCTGCAGCCGCGGACCCATCTGATTGCTTCGATCTGGATTCTGTTGTGAGGAGAGATACACTGAGTCTCCCGATTTCGAATTCTCTGAAGTTGATGACCAGGACACCGAGAGTGTTGGTGCAGCGGCGGCTTCTTTTGTTTGCGAATGGGAATCCATGGATGAGAATTTGTCCAGCTTGAATCGCAAACTCAGAGAACTGGCTCTTTGTCTTCTAGGGTTTTATGTGAGGTTTACCCATAGCCTCTCGTTTCTTTCTCTTTTATACAAGACGTTGGGCCATCCTTTCTCTAATGGGCCCTGAAATCCATAAGTCCTCCTTCCTTTTGTTTTATTAAGGTCGACTCTTGGGCCGCCACATTTCGATTTGGGCCGAGAAGCCCATTCGCCTCACATCCACTTAAACCTGTATCTTTCCTGAAATCACTTAGCACACGCATCAGTGCACACAGGTATATACTCACATGTTTACTTGTTCAGTTATCGGATTACACTGATCTACTTTTGACACACATTCAATACACATATTTCTATGACAACACGAGAGTGACCCAGACCACATCTAGACCAATATGAGCACATTTTGTATACTGTTGTTAAAACACGTTTTTCTTTTACCCTTTTTCACTGCTTTGAGCTCCTGGATCTGCTTGTACACTGAGTTGTCGTGGTTTTGTTCTGGATCAGGACTTAGGACCATACCACCTACTGATTTGATAAAATAGCAGTCCTAGGCACTATGACTAGTCTTTCACACTGGCATGCCTTCATTCTGTGTGTATCTTCAAGTCTTCTCTGTTTGTAGAGGTACAATCAGGCAGCTAGAATTTCCTTTGAAGAGACACGCATTTTTTTTTCTTTCCAGCTTAGTCGTAACTCGTCCTTCTCATTCCTGAGTAGTCCGTATCAGAGGTATCACTTGACTTCTCAACCTCTGATTCCCTTGATTTGGGTTTCCATAGCTGATTGAGTGGTGTGTAGTAGAAATATCACTTGACTTCTCAATTTCTACTACCTTTTCGTTTACCACGGTGCTCTCCTCAACTCTTTGACCCCCTGGTATGCCCACCTATAACCTTCTAACTTGATCAACACAAAATGGCATGACAAACAGCTGTTTTTCACAGTGCACTACATAGTCAGGTTACTGATCGTAGCCGGAAAAATCAGTGGTATGTTCATGTGCCTTTTCCTGTCTTATGCCACTCAAACTCAGTTAGCACATTAGATCTCGCAAACCCCGCTTTTCGCAAATTTAAAGTCTAATGATTTTGTGAACAAATCAGCCAGTTGACAATCAGTGCTCACATGTTCTACAATGATCAGTTTCTCCTCAACTAGGTCACGTATGAAATGATGTCTAATGTGTATGTGTTTAGTCCTAGAGTGTTGAACAAGATTCTTTGCAATACTTTTGGCACTCTGATTATCACACATAATTAATAAAGAATCAATACTCATACCATAATCAGCTGTCATCTGCTTCATTCATAGGAGTTGTGTACAACCACTTCCCAGTGCAATATACTCCGCTTCAGCTGTTGATAGTGAGACACTGTTCTGTTTCTTCGAATGCCACGAGATCAGGTTGTTCCCCATGAAGAAGCATCCACCTGTTGTATTGTGTCGATCATCTACTGATCCTGCCCAATCAGCATCGCAATACCCCATCAGACTCTGATTTGTGTCCTTGGTGAAGTAAATCCTCGGGTTGATTGTCCCTTTAACATAACGTAGAATCATTTTCACAGCTGCTAGGTGCGACGCTTTTGGTTGTGCTTGATACCTCGCACATACTCCCACAGCAAAACAGATATTTGGGCGACTCGATGTGAGATACAGTAAGCTACCTATCATTCCCCTGTATTGTTTTTCATCCACATCATCGCCTGACACATCTTTTGCCAGTTTTTCGTTAGTCCCCATAGGTGTCTTTGCTTCCTTGCAGGTTTGCAACCCAAATCTTGTAATCAATTCCTTTGCATATGTGCTGTGAGTGACAAAAATTCCGTCATCTGATTGTTTCACTTGTAACCCTAGAAAATATGTCAGTTCTCCACACATGCTCATTTCAAACTCTGTGGTCATAGTTTTCACAAAATTTTCAACTTGTTTTTGACACGTTGATCCGAAAATGATGTCATCCACATAGATCTGAACCACCATCAGATTGGTGTTGTCCTTAGTTACAAACAAGGTCTTGTCTGACCCTCCCCTTTTGTACCCATGACTCATAAGAAACTTCGTCAGCCTCTCATACCACGCTCTGGGCGCCTGCTTAAGACCGTATAATGCCTTTTTGAGTTTATACACATACTCAGGGTGCTGAGTGTCTTCAAACCCTTTTGGTTGTTCCACAAATACTTCCTCATTTAGCAACCCGTTCAGAAAAGCACTCTTGACATCCATCTGATAGAGTTTGAATCTCATAGCACATGTTGTACCAAGCAGAAATCGTATGGACTCCAAACGTGCAACAGGTGCAAATGTCTCGTCAAAGTCAACGGCTTCGATCTGTGAATACCCTTGAGCTACTAACTGAGCTTTGTTTCTTACTACAATGCCCTCTTTATTTATCTTGTTCTTAAATATCCACTTTGTGCCAACCACATTGCCATCTCTTGGTCTTGGTACTAAGTCCCACACCTGACTGCGTTCAAATTGATTCAGCTCCTCCTGCATTGCAGCTATCCAGTATTCATCAGTCAATGCGTCCTTATGATTCTTTGGCTCCACCATTGACACGAAACATCCATTCATGATTACTTCAGCCACCGAGCACTTTCCATCAATCATCTGTCTGTAGTCGATCTGCTTCCCACGGGTGACTCTTCCCCCTGAATCTCTCCTATCACATCATGTTGGGAGTGATTCCTGTGGACCCGTGCTGGAGGCGTAATCTCGCCAGGTTCGTCAGAAGAGTGATGCGCTGGTCTTGTCTCTGATTCATCGATTGGATGCGGCTGGGACGCATTGGTAATTGGTGGCCCCGAGGCGTAAAGAGCAGGTGTGGTAATGTCAAACTGGTGATCCACGAGCTGTACATCTGACCAATCATCAAACACAACATTCACTATTTCCTGCACCGTCTTGGTCCGTTTGTTATATACTTTGTAGGCTGTATTGTTGGTTGAGTATCCCAAGAAGAAGCCTTCGTCACTGCGCGAATCAAACTTCATGAGTTGATCCTTGTCATTTAGGATGTAGCACACACACCCAAAGACATGAAAGTAGCTCACAGACGGTGTTTTCCCTTTCCATATTTCGTACGGTGTTTTGTTGGACCCCTTCTTGACATACACCCTATTGATTACATAGTAGGCTGTGTTAACAGCTTCAGCCCAAAACTGTTTGGCTATCTTATTTCCATGAAGCATTGCTCTGGCCATTTCTTGCAAGGTCATGTTTTTCCGTTCCACGACACCATTCTGCTGTGGTGTCCGAGGGGCATAGTACTGATGAGTAATCCCTTGAGTCTGGCAGAACTGTTCAAACATATCATTCTGAAACTCTCCATCATGATCACTACGAATAACCTTAATACCACATTTTTCGTTTTTAAGTTGCAGAGCTAGAACCCGAAAGATTGTTATCGTTTCAGACTTCTCACGCAGGAATCTGACCCAGGTATATCTCGAAAAATCATCCACCCGTACCAGAGTGTATCTCTTACCCGTCAGGCTCTCTACTGGAATAGGGCCCATCAGATCCATATGAACCAACTCTAGAGCTCCCTTTGCCTTCACATCAGGTACCGCCTTGTGTTGGACTTTAACCTGTTTCCCTTAACTACATGGTCCACAGACGAAGTGTGGATCAGAACTGAGTTTCGGTATTCCCCTGATTATCCCATGATTCGCAAGTTTGACTAATGTCCTCATGTTCAGGTGTCCTAACTTTTGATGCCAAATCTGGGCTTCAGACTCCTGGACAGTATTCAGGCACTTGGGCTTACCCTTCCACATATAGCAGTTGTTGCCTGATCGTTGTCCTACAAAGTGAACATCCCCCTTACTGTCTACAACTTGACACTTCTCCTTGGTGAATGTTACTGCCAGTCCCTCATCACACAGTTGGCTGATGCTAATCAGATTTGCTTTGAGGCCATCTACCAGGAATACATCTGACAGTTCAGGTTGTAACGTGCCTCCAGTTCTTCCTTTCCCTTTAATCTTCCCTTTGGCCCCATCTCCAAATGTTACCCTGCCAGTGGCAGTTTTCTTAAACTGGATCAAGTTCTGCTGGGCTCCGGTCATGTGTCTGGAGCACCCACTGTCAAAATACCAGAGATCTGATGTAAGTTGACCACCAGAGTCATCAGAGTTTAATGCGACATAGCATACTGCCTCTTCTTTGGATGGCTTCTGCAAGATCTTAGTTACCTTTCTGGTCTGAGAATACAGATCCTGTTTCTTGATCCATAATTGCCGATAGGGCAGATTGTGTCTTCTTGTAGTCTCTTTGACAATGTGCCTGTCTTTTCCTACCAGTGTCGCTACCTTGTATCTGAACTTGTGACACTACACTTTAAAGTGACCCAGCTTACCGCAAAACCAACAGCGTAACATCTGATCAGTTGTCTGTCGTTTTACGTATGTATTCTGATTAACCTCTGATGCTCGTCTTTCTGTCTTTGAGGTTTCCTTAACAAACTTGGTTTCAGCATATTGAGTGGTTCCATTGAATCCTAGTCCCCATTTGCTGTTACTTGTTTTTCCCATAGTTAACAGTTTATCCAGATCCTCTGTACCTTTACTTAGCATCTTGATATTCCTAAGTTGCGTCTGAAATTTTCCTTCTATTTCCGCAGACTTGCATATTTCTTTCTGTATGTCTTCTTCAAGTACCGTGACCCTGTTTTCCAGTTCTGTATTCTGTATTCTTAACGCTGAGTTCTGAGCCATTAGTTCCTTATTCTCTTGATCTTTTTTCAGTACATATTCAACTAAGATGCGATTTTCAGCTTCTAGTGTGAGATCCATCTCCTCATCTGATACATCAGTATCTTGATCACTCTCAGCGTCATTCTCTATAATTCCTAGCAAGGCCATGAAGTTGTTCATTGGCTGCTCTCCATTGTCCTCATCTGACTCGTCCTCGCTGTCACTCAGAATTGCGTATGCCTTTTCTTTTTGCTTCGTCCTTCCAACACACTCATTTTTCGTATGACCATAGCCTTTGCATTCATAGCACTGTAGAGCCATCTTCTTTTTGGCTGTTGGACATTCTGCTTTGAAGTGTCCGTACCCCTGGCACTCATTACACTGCTTATCGGCCATACTAAGTTCCTTGTCAGCATCGGAGCGGCTGTGAGTTGCATTTGGCTTGTATGGACCACGATGCATATTCTTCATGTATTTCCTGACAATCAGTCCTACCTGATCTTCAAAATCAGGAGCCTGAGCATTCTGTGAGTCCACTGCTACCAGAGCTACCCCTCTCCTTGATGGTTTCTCTCTTCTTTTTAGTTGCAGTTCATATGCTTGCATCATCCCAACCACTTGTTCAAACGTCATGTCTTCTGAATCCAGTGCCACATCAATTGCTGACACATGCGGTTGAAACCTGTCAAGGAGGCTTCTGAGAAACTTCTTCACCAACTTCTTGTCTTTGTAGGTTTTTCCCAACACCAATGCCTCATGCTTGATAGTGCACAGCTTGCGACTGAACTGGGTGACAGTCTCCTGTTCTTCCATGACAAGATTTTCAAACTCAGATGCCAGAAGTTCAATCCTGGTTCGTCTCACGTTGGTTGTACCTTCAAATGATACACGCAGTATGTTCCACACATCCTTCGCACTTGGGCATCCCTGTATACGTGCGAATTCCTCAGGTGGTACATTCGCATAAATAGCATACATGGCTTTGGAGTTAAAACCGGCTTCTGATTTCTCTTGAGCAGTCCATTGACTTTTTGGTTTAGGCACTCTTTTTCCTTCAGCGTCTAACATAGTCGGAGGACTCCATCCGTTCTCCACTGCTGCCCATGCATCGACATCAATGCTAGTGATAGCTTGTGTCATCTGAGCTTTCCAGTGCCCATAATTCTTCACATCCAACATCAGCTGTCTGTTGACCGTAATAATTCGTTGTGGGTTATCCATTCTTGCCTCAAGATCACACCTATAATAGAATTCACAAATTCTTCAGTCGGTGAACTGCCCTGATACCAATTGTAAATGCAGATAACCACAGACAACACGATTTCAGCTTGGAACGCGCCAAGCCCAACGCTTTATTAGATTTTATTCAAGTTAAACTTATACAAAGTAGACACTTGAATATGATTCCTCTCAAACCTAGGCCTACCCTTAGTTTGAAATCTCAGCAATCTAATATACGCTCAATCCTTCTCCTTTCTAAGAACACATACTTGTTCTCATAGAAACAGACGGATCTACACTCACCTTAGTAGTCTGATTTCTAAGCTTCTAAATCTGAAATCTCTCCAAGATAAAACCTTAAGCAGTAATCGGCACGTTACTTACTTCAAGGTTTATATAGCCTATATGAATACCAAAACCCTAGAATCTTCCACGCTTTGTTGTTGCCGAGAATCTAGGGAGAGAGAATCTCGAAAGAGAAAATCTCTCAGGAGAATATTCTGTCCTCAACAGAATATTCTCTGTCTGCTGACCCAATCAGCCATGTGTTCCTCGATCACCTATCTGCTCTAGATCAGCTATCTGATGTCGTCAATCACCTCTCTGATTTTGCATCTTCAACCTAGTGCGAACGGAACATTTGAAATTATTCACACTTGAAAACTTATCTTCTTCTTTTTTTTTTTCGGTCGACAACTTATCTCCTTATATACTAAGAAGTAATTAAAGGATACATATCAAGCCTATAATTTTTCATATATTTTTATTTAAAAATTTTAAAATCTTAAATTTATTACCAAAACAAATTATATTTAGTTCTTTTGAATTAATTATTATTATTGGTATTGTCAAACAATATATTATTAATAATTTTTTATAATTTAAATAAATATTTAATTTATTTGAAATCACAAAAAATCTTCTTTTAATTTTTAAACAAAAATTTAACTTTAGTTCTACTAAGAGTAGTGTCAATTGTAGTTGTATTAGTTAACGTAACACTTTTGGTTACAAGACTCATACCGGTTTAGTCATCTTCGGGTGATGTCTTTCCGCCTTTTGAAAATATCTTCCCACTTTCAAGCAATATCTTTCTACATGTGAAGAGTGATTCTCTATCTCTAAATGATATTCTACCGTCTTTAAACGATTTCGTTTCACCCTTATGGATTGTTATAACCTTCTGTTTACTTTAATTGATATAAAAAAGTTGATAAAAAAAAATTTAACTTATTCAAAAATGTATATTCTATCAAATCTTTTTAATAATTCTTCAGTAATTAAAAGCTAGTATAAAAAGTAAATATTGAAGAGTAATATAGTAAATATTTAATTAAGTAAAAATTATAATATTTGTTTTATGATAACTTTATGATAAGAATAAAATTCGAGCTGATTCCTAATGTAATTGAATATTAAAACGATACATAATACTCCCTCCGTTTCTATATAATTGATGTTTTAGGTTTTTATTTTTGTTTCATTTTAAGTGATGTTTTCAATTTTCAATGCAAAAATTTAAAGCTAAAAATCATTAAAACTATGCAGTATAATTTCTGATTGGTTAAAATACATGAAGTTAATGATGTTTTTATGGAAAAGAGATAAACTAAATGATGGTTTTGTGTTTTATTAATCAACGTGAAAAATCTTTAAACATCAAATATTGAGGAACGGATGGAGTAGTATATTGTTTATTTTGGGTATCTAATGTGAAGCACTGAAGGTATGATCTAGATTAATCGTTGACTCGTAAGTATTATATATCGAGGAGTTTGCCACCTAATTTTCCTTTTATTTGGTTAAAAGATTACAACTTAGTGAAGACCTAAATAGATTGCGCAAAGGGACACGTGACTCTTCATTTATTGGGAAAGTTAGAGAAGTGAGAAGAACAATTGCATGTGAACCTCTCTCTCTCTCCCTCTCTATTATATAAGAATACAAATGGCCCGTGAACAAACTTAAACTTCACTTAAATCCAATGGAAGCTACAGAACTCGAGCTGTACTTTTGAACCATACATACAACCAACTAATTCAACACTAGGTCAATACAGAAACTTATCAATGTTTTCTTATAATATATTAAAAGAAAACTACAAAACACATTTGTATTATTCCGTTACCTGTCCTTTTATTCTTCTATCACTCGTACTGTTTAGAAGAGAGAGAGATAGAAATAGAGAGAGATATAGAGATAAAGAGAGAGAGAGGGAGCAAATTAAGTTTCATCCATGGAGAAGGAAGGATGTGAGATCGAAGCTTTAGATATTGATTACAACATATTTGTTCGCAAGATTATTCCGAATCCTTTCGGAATCTTTACACGGAAACAGCTGCGGGAAGCTGACCCGCCAGTTAAGAATGAAGACGAGCTCGAGCATGAAAGCTGCAGCAAAGTCAAGCATTTACTAAAAGGAGTGACTTGCAGAGCCAAACCATGGGAGATTCTAGCCATTGTTGGCCCAAGTGGTGCAGGGAAGTCTTCTTTGCTTGAAATTCTAGCTGCTAGACTCATCCCTCAAACCGGTTCGGTTTTTGTCAACCAAAAACCGGTTGATAGAGCCAATTTCAAGAAAATCTCTGGTTATGTCACTCAGAATGACACTCTGTTTCCTTTGCTTACTGTGGAGGAAACCCTTATGTTCAGTGCCAAGTTGCGTTTAAAGCTCCCTGCAGATGTACTCAGATCACGGGTTAAGTCATTGGTCCATGAGCTTGGTCTCGAAGCTGTAGCCATGGCTCGTGTTGGTGATGATAGCGTCAGAGGGATATCGGGTGGAGAGAGACGCCGTGTCTCCATAGGTGTTGAAGTTATTCACGAACCCAAAGTTCTGATTCTTGATGAGCCAACCTCTGGTCTTGATAGTACTTCGGCTCTACAGATCGTAGACATGCTTAAGCTCATGGCTGAAACACGGGGCCGAACCATAATTCTGAGTATCCACCAACCAGGATTTCGTATAGTCAAACTATTCAATTCTGTTCTTTTGATGGCGAATGGCTCGACCTTGAAGCAAGGATCGGTGGATCAGCTTGGTGTGTACTTAAGGTCAAATGGTTTGCAGCCTCCTCTCCATGTAAACATTGTTGAATTTGTCATTGAATCAATCGAGGCCATCACAAAACAGCAACGGCTACAGCAAAGCAAAAGAGTAGCTCATGTCCTAACATCAGAAACAACATTACCAGAGAAGAGATCAGAAGAGAGCCAAGGAGAGAGCAGAAGTGGGAAATTCACACTACAACAGCTGTTTCAACAATCAAGGGTTGCTGATGTAGGGACAATGAACATAGAGAAGGAATTCACCAGAGGTTTTGCAAATTCAAGACTAGAAGAAATTATGATTCTCACTCATAGGTTCTCCAAGAACATTTTCAGAACCAAGGAGCTGTTTACCTGCAGGACGGTTCAGATGTTAGGTTCAGGTATTGTTCTAGGTCTGATTTTCCATAATCTTAAGGACGATTTAAAAGGTGCAAGAGAAAGAGTTGGCCTCTTTGCATTCATATTGACCTTCCTGCTAACTTCTACAATAGAGGCACTTCCTATATTTCTGCAAGAAAGAGAGATTCTGATGAAGGAGACCTCTAGTGGAAGCTACAGAGTTTCATCATATGTCGTGGCCAATGGACTTGTTTACTTGCCATTTCTGCTCATACTTGCTATTCTATTTGCAGTCCCGGTTTACTGGCTGGTGGGATTGAATCCTAGTTTCATGGCATTTCTGCACTTTTTGCTCCTGATTTGGTTGATCCTCTACACAGCAAACTCAGTAGTTGTGTGCTTTAGTGCACTGGTTCCTAATTTCATTGTTGGAAACTCAGTGATTTCTGGTGTGATGGGTTCTTTCTTTCTATTCTCTGGCTACTTCATATCGAACCATGAGATCCCTGGTTACTGGATTTTCATGCACTACATCTCTTTGTTCAAGTACCCGTTTGAAGGATTTCTGATAAACGAGTTCTCTAATTCAAGCAAGTGTTTGGAATATGGATTCGGAAAATGCTTGATGAACGAAGAGGAACTACTAAAAGAAGAAAGGTATGGAGAGGAGAATAGATGGAGAAATGTTGTGATCATGCTAGGTTTTGTCTTACTCTACAGGTTCATGTCCTATGTGATTCTGAGGTGCAGATGTTCCCAAAGAAGTTTCCAAACATCTCTGCTTTGATACATGTGTTAACAAAAATGTGTTTTCATGTTTAATTATTTACTTGGTACACAGAAACAGAAGATGTGAAAGAAACTGTTATGTTAAACCAAAATTTCCATTTCCTTTATTTATTCAGAAAAAGAATGAACTTATGTTTCGGCATGGTCTTGTTCATGTCTCATCTCTACTGTTAGTAAATCGAGAAGCAAGTGTCTCTGCTTTTTCCGAGGATATCTTTTATCTTTAACCATGAAAACATGAAGTCCTTGAATCTCTATCTATTGAGAAATCATCTGATTAACTCGACCAAGAACTCGCACAGGAACTCGATTACACGAACTAAGAACCTAATTGACTTCAGCTAATTCACACTTACGGAATTGAATAGCTGAAACCAAAGAAGATAAAGAGCGAGAAAGAACGAATTAACGTATTCGGCTTCCACCGTCAAAATAATAAGCCGTTGATAACAGATATTTTGCCTTCTTAATATTGAGCTAAAGAGAAGACTAATATCTATTAAGTCAAATATAGTATAATGATTTTTGGTTAAGTATCGAGAATATGTCGAATCATAATTCGGGGGTTTGATTACACACAAATTCTATGGAGAGAATAACCAAGTCTAGGTGAAACAATAGAGATTGTTTTTGTCACTAAACAAGTCTACTGAACATTCAAGAATTACAATTGAAACTACAAAGTCAACCTAAGTTTGCAAAAGTCAACGAAAACGATTTAAAGAAATATAAAGAAGAGACTAAGCGAATGGACAAAGGTTATGGACTCGGGTGATCTAGTTCTGACGCATACTACTCAATAATAACATCTAAATGCTTATCCTTAATCTAGGAACTATCCG
>OVAO01000423.1:1059-16712 GCA_900406285.1 Biscutella auriculata | reverse complement strand
TTGTGTTATAATTATAAAGTAGTATTAATGAATAAAGTGTTGATTAGATCGATATCCAGTCAATGCCTGACTCTATTTGAATAATAATACTCTCTCCTTTTGTTTCATGAACAGAGTAATTTACAAAGATGAAACGAAAATTCCATTATTCAAATTAGGATTAGCTGGAAAGTTGGTGGGGTTCACGTGAGAAAGAGACAAATAACACAAAAGAGACGAATTGCTATATTTAAGTTCTTAAACAGTGGAGATTATAGAGAAAAGACAAAAGTCTTGTGACTAATCAAGAACATGGCAAGAACAATTAACCAATCGGTTGGAATCCAATTAAACCGAAGTCAAATCACGTTCGTTTTATAAGAAGGACACTGCTCGTTTTCATGTGATGCATTGATGAACCAGAATGTTGCAAACACAGAGAGTCTTGAGCTTCTGCTTTTTGTTCATTCTCTTCTCATCTCATTCCTTTGTCTCCGCTCTTCAAACTTTCCAGAAGATTCTGCTGCCACTGGGAATCTCCGGACCCGAAGCTTTCGCTTTTGATTCTTACGGTGGAGGACCTTATACCGGAGTCTCCGGTGGAAAGATCCTTAAATACCAAGGACCAAAACTTGGATTTGTAGAGTTCGCCTATACTTCACCTGTCGCGTATGTTTTAAAATTTTAATTCAATATATATGTGCAGACATATGTAGAATTAACTCAAAATGTCTCCAATTCGTAGAATTAGAAACAAGTCGCTATGTGATAACGCGATTGGGACTATCCTTGGTAACGTCTGCGGTAGACCGGTTGGTTTAGCTTTCAATGAGATAACCGGAGATTTGTACATAGCCGATTCATACTTGGGTTTGTATGTGGTTTCACGCCACGGTGGCCAAGCCAAACGCCTAGCCGATAGCGCAGGCGGTTTTCCATTCCAGTTCCTTGACGGTTTAGATGTTGATCCCATGACTGGTGTGGTTTACTTCACATCTTTCAGCACAAGATTTGGCCCCAGGTTCAATAGAATTTGTTGTGATTTGATTTTGTACCGCNATGACTGGTGTGGTTTACTTCACATCTTTCAGCACAAGATTTGGCCCCAGGTTCAATATAATTTGTTGTGATTTGATTTTGTACCGCTTTGGTCTGGTTTGGTCTGGTTTGGTCTATTTGTTAACCAGTCGAACGTTACCTTTATTTCAGTGAACTAGTTTTGGCGGTTGCGGTTAAAGATGCCACCGGGAGGCTTTTTAGTTACGATCCAAAGACAAAAGCCGTCACCGTGTTGTTAAGCGGTTTGAGTGGCTCCGCCGGTTGCGCCGTGAGCTCCGATGGAGAGTTTGTTGTCGTGGGGGAGTTCTTGAGAAATCGTATCTTAAGGTATTGGATCAAGGGTCCAAAAGCCAATACGTGGGAGATTCTCGTACCGTCGCTTCCTGGTCCAGACAACATAAGAAGAACAGAGAGTGGAGATTTCTGGGTCGCTTCAAACTCCGTGAAGCTTGTAGTGATCCCCACCGAGCCGTCAGCGGTGAAAATCAATTCCGGCGGTGAAATTCTCCGACGTATGCCTCTCGGAGAATACTACGGAGATACATTAGTCAGTGAAGTGAATGAATACAAATCTGTTGTTTACTTGGGAACACTCACGACAAAGTTTGTTGGTAATTTGTAATGAGGGAAAGCAACAAGAAAAACAAGTTATGAAGTTTTTTGATTCTTTTTATCCAACAAAATTTTATGATAAAGCACAGATCTTTTACAGAGGAGCACAAGGTAGGCTATTGACGAGCTTCTTTGAAATCTTTAACCATTTCTTAATAACGTATTCCTGGACCTTATCATCGTCGTCTCCAAATACATTGCACAATGCCTTGACGTAATAAGGTGGGAACTTGCCGTTCACTTTCAAAAAGTACATGACGATTCGTGCTTCGTCTCTGCAGAATTTGTCTACTATGACGTCGGAAATTGATCTTTTGGGATTGATTGAAGGGGAAGGAGAGAGTGATTCTGCAATGTTTTTTCTTATGCAAGCTTCCACGGAGCTCTCCTTAGCTAAGGAGATTGCAAGGATCGAGAGAAAGGCTACGAAGAAGAAGAGGATGCTAATGGAGGTCTTCATTATTGCTTTTGGCTTCCCTTGCTCTTCTAAGAACGAAAGGTGCAACTACATATACTGATATACATACGTAAGAGATCAGCTGAAACTGAAATTTGTCAAGACTTGAAACTTCTTTTACATTTACCTTACGTTTAATTAATCGGTTTTACATGTATCCGTTTAATTTTCATTTATGAAGTTTGGCTTTAAAGATGTTTTCTTAGCTATGGATAAAGCGGAAATGGGTAATAGTGTTGAAATCATCGGAGAGAGCTGAGATAATCTTTAAGCAAATCAATGATGGGAGTTGCTAAAGAATCTCGGCCAAGTTGCTGAAACATGATTCCGTCCATTCGAGCTTGAACTCCCTCGGTGATTGTTAATTCATTGAGCAGTCCTTTCAACGTTCTCTCCACTCCAATCACCGAGCTTCCTATACCGCTTAAGATATCTGGTAGTGATGTAGAAGGTCTCGAAAGCTCAACAAGAGTTACCTGTGTCACAATACAGAAAAACAAAGTATCAAATGGCAACAACTTAATGCTTTCTTGAGTTTTTAAGAACTGCTACGAAGATAAGTTCAGTGAAAGTACAAGAGAGCTTTAAGGCGAACCTTCTTGTGAAGAGGAATATTAGCTTTCTGCTTGGCTATTGCTATAGCTCGGGAAAGCCCACCAATAGCATCGACCAGACCACGAGAATGTGCATCCTTACCAGTCCAGACTCTACCTTGTGCTACTTCTTCCATCTCGTCAACCTGAGAATATGACAGAACAAAAATGTCTCGAAAAGAAATTAAGGATAGTAATACAGAAGAAAATTACTAGATTGGAATATATACAGGCATCGATCTTGATAAGGCTGCTTTATTCCGGAAAAGCTGATATGCATGCTGTGCAGACTTTTCAAACAGTTCTGCTTCCTCTGGCCTGAAAACATTAGTTTTATTTAGTGTGTGAATCAAAGATCATACAAGTTCTTAAAAGAACAGTCTCTAGGATCGAAGTTGACAGCATCTAAAACCACATTGACATTAATTGGGTGACAGAAGAAGTCTTAGCCCGTTATATTCGTTGTGATAAATGAAGTGAGGTTACTTACTTAAAAGGTCTTTCCTCTGCCCCCAGAAGCTCAGCATATTTTCCTCGAGATATAGTTTCCTTGTTGAAGCCAATCTTTTCATATAATTTCCCCAAGGTAAATCTTGCTGCAACAAGAAGAAAAGACAAAACAATCAAGCAACAGAGAGGATGAAGGAGATAGTTTTACAAAGAGCATCATTTTCTCTTGTACAAGTGGACAAAAAAATTTCGTCATATCACCTGTTACAACTCCAATTGAGCCAGTTAATGTCAATTTTTCAGCAACAATGATGTTTGCAGCCATTGCCATGTAGTAGCCTCCGCTAGCTGCCACATCTGACATTGATGCGATGACTGGTTTTGTTTCAGCCAGTAGTTTGATCTCCCTCCACATTCTATTCACCAATGGGTAGTGTTATGATAAAGCCAAGAAGAGTTTCCGAAACTATTTGAAATCAAATCCTAACATGATTTCCAGGCTTGACCATCCATGAAAATGAAAATTTAAATCATACAAGCATATCGTACGTACTATTGTACAAAATTGACGATCGATAAACACTACTTACAAATCAGAAGCGAGAGCATCGCCTCCTGGACTGTCAATTCGGATGATGGCAGCCTTATATTTTTTGGACTCTTCAAAAGAAAGAGGGAAATAGAAAGTCCAAGCTGATTTCTCAAACAACAGCACACTTGTAGATGAACACGAACACAAAAGAAAGAAAGCAGACCTACCTCGTACAGTGCGAATCTTCTCAATTAGTTGTTCTGCTACAATAGCTGAACCAGGTGTGCTTAGCGGACTTTTAACCCGAGAAATGCTTCCCCCTGCTCTAATAATAGCTATCTGGTCTCGACCCCCACTCAGACCAAGAGTCGACTTCCTAACACCTGAGTATTTTCTGCATAAAGTGTTTCAGTCGAGAATATCTGCATGTTACTAGCCTGTAATACTGATAAAATTGCATGAGGCTAGAGAACAGTAAGAGAACATGCAAAGATCTTTCTTGGAAATATTACATACATGTAAAATAAAAATAAAAACCGCTGAATTCAATCAAGTATGCCTACCACCATATACTACAAAAATCGCAAATCATTTATTCCTCCGACACTGAGAACCAGAAAAGACATATCTGATCTATACGTAGTTGAATTAGGATCTAGAGTCGGTGCGGCCACAGGATATTCCTTTATCCATACTACCCTTAACTCGAAATCAAGATTACTCAATAGCGCAGGAACTAACTAGGACACATTACCCCCTGCTGCAAGACTTGAGCCAAGTGTACATGCAAAAATAATAGCTCTATATTCAGAAGCCACTATTTGACTATTCCATATAGTAAGAGTTTGTTACTTGTAATCAACAGTAGGAAGCTTTTTGTCCTTTTTAACTCCAAGCCTCTCTTTCAGCATCGATATAACCTGGAGCATTCACAATAAATGATATAGATTAGAAACAGTCTTAAGGCCGGCATTCAATTCTTTCTTTATAAGGGATTCTTTATAACTATTGTAAATGACCCAACCCAAAATTTTGGAGAATACCAAAGATACAAGAAGAAAAGTTCATGAACTAAGGACAAAATAATATGGATCATGATTTCAGGCATTTGGGATCACGTAGAAGGTACTGAATCCCATCTTCACAATAAGAGAATAAAAATGGTATTACCTCATCATCATACCGAATATCCTTTATCAGCCCCTCTTCCTTTAGCTTTTCAACTTCGTAAACTCCTTGATTGATGAAACTTTCAATATCTTCTCGCTTTTTCCCTACATAGTTCTAAGCAGACGCCATTCAGGAGAACTAAAATGTCAAAACAGTAACAACATTTTGAACAAATCTAGCACCTGTTGACTCAGAGACGCCATCCAGCCAATTTGCGTAAATGTTATCAACTAGCACACTCAGCATCTCATAATTTTCCTCAGATATATTTTTGCGAGAAAGCTGATCTCCAGCACTTTTGTATTTGCCTATCCTTTGTACTTGAGGTTCAACCCCCACTTTCTCGAAGACACCTACATTTTTTAACAATAAACTAGTTCACGATAAATGCGTCAATTACTGCTTTTCTTTAGCATAATCCACTTCAGCACCTTTAATCACGAGAATGGGAGTTAAGATACAATCAGATTAAGAAAAAAAAAAAGAGGCCGAGCAACGGTTCAACAAAAGCTGTCTCAATAAGTGAAGGATGGTCTACACGCAACATGAATGGAAATAGTTTCTGCATGATATATAATATAGAAAAGACTCCTAACGACTGTTTTTAAAGTGAGAAATTGAGCCAAACGAAGAAAAAATCCCATACCTCCAAGAAAAGATGCTTGAACAGTCAAACCATACAGAAAGGAATAGGCACTAGGCGGGACATATAGCTCGTTGCATGCACATCCAAGATAATATTCCTTTAGGCCACATATGTTGATATATCCAATGATGAATTTACCTAATAAAGGAAACATGTGAAAGCGAGAGCTCAATCGGAGAGTTAAAAACTTTGAAATTCAATAGAGAATGTAGGTTCAGGAGTTACCTGATTTCTTAAAATCCAATATATGCCTACGAATTTCCTCAACCTTCCCCCATCCACAACTTAAAGGCTCGATGTGAAGGTAGATTCCAGCAATACGAGGATCGTATGCAGCTTTCACGAAATTTTCGGAGAGTTGGGGCAGGGAAAGCCCAGAGGAGAAACGGCTATTTAGCTGATCAGAGATCTGAAAATAGACAAAACAAAGATTAGAAGCACCTCGAACCTCACTGTATATACAGAGGAATGTAACAAGAAACTCAGAAAGGATTTCTCTTCCCAGAGAAGATCACAACAATGGACAATTGTGACACATTAATACATTATTGTAGTATCCGAAGTCAAGAAAGCTCAATAAAACTCGCAACAGTCCTAGTACTACTATTAGAGTATAAGAAACGATACGAATGAGAAGGGACGAGAAACGAATGATGGAACCTGGCCGCGCAATTTCATGGTCAAGACGCTTCCCTTGCGAACACGTTTCCATGGCAAAGCAAAAAGCATCCTAAACTTCACAACTAAACTTTCCCACGCGTTCCGATTCACAAACTCCATTTCTCCGGTCGGATAGTCCTCATCTCTTTCCCGGGAAACACCATCCCGCCGCTGTTCCTGCTGCTCTTTCTCCATCTCGGCTGAAGCAGGTGAATCGTCAAAGGCACGAGTGGAGAATTTCCAATTGTACGGAGAACGAAGACGAGGGCCGATATAGGATAATTGGGGATTCACGAGGAGAGGTCTTCTGTATAAAGCCGACGCGGAGACCAGTGATCTAGGAACTACATAAGGCGCATGAAGAAGCAGTAGCTTCGCCATTGTCTCTTACTCTCTCTGCTGCGAAATTTCCAGTGGAAGAAAAATAAAAAAGAGAAGAGAGAGGGAGAAAGGATTGAGCAGGTAGACTTTCTTCCACGTCGTCGCTGCTTCACCGTGAGTGACGTGTGACGGTCAAAGTCGTTACGTGGACTAACGGCTCGCAATGAATCGCTAATCCATTTTCGGTATAGATCGGTTCATTTGAATCAGACCAATATGAACCGAAGTAGTTAACGAAATTTGGTTTCATTTCTATAAAATTTCGGTTCGGTCGAATGTTTGATGAGCTCGTTACGCTAGTTATAAAACATTCGTCTTGCTCTTTCCAAATTCATCTTTCTTACTCTCATTGACTGTTACGAAAATATCTTCAACGATATTCTTGCCACGCTTCCGAGTTCCGAGTTTGGAATAGTCTCTTGCGTCGTTTTTCAAGATTTGACTCTTCGTCCGGTAGGTGAAGACGGAAACGCTTAGTTTAGAGTTTCTCGTTTTATCGTCTCTGTTACTCTTTGATTCCTTTGTGTACGATCAGATTCGGGATGTTATCTGCTGAGTCTTCTTTTTTTCTGATTTTCTCGTCTTGATCGTATAGAAAAAGTGTTCTAGAAGTCGTGTTGCAGTACAAGAATCTTAAATCTTATATTTGGAGAAATTTTTATCACGTATGTCAAATTCTTTCCCCAACGTCTGATGAATTTTGATCGATCTTGTTAAATTGATTGAAGTTTCTACTCATATTTGGGGCACCGCTCTTCCAATGGTGCTCGATAGCTCTGTTGCTCTATCACCTCGGCGGAGGCAAGGCCTGTTGCGTGACCAGCTTCAGCTCATTAAAAGAAAGGACTCTGGCAGATATGAGATTGTTCCGATTGAGGATCCATTGTCTTTTGAAAAGGGTTTCTACGCTGTTATTCGTGCCTGCCAATTATTGGCTCAGAAGAACGAGGGGCTCATTTTGGTTGGGTTAGCTGGTCCTTCTGGAGCTGGAAAAACCATTTTCACTGAGAAAATCCTCAATTTCATGCCTAGTATTGCTATCATAAACATGGACAACTATAATGATGGTTCCCGTGTGATCGATGGAAACTTTGATGGTATGCGTCACCTCTATCTTACACCATTCTTCGTTATAGCTTGATTCAGTCACTCCCTTCCTATGTTTATAATCTGTGATAGAAATAACCAAGTGACTGAAAGTTTTTGCGATTTTTTATGTTTTGTTGCAGACCCACGGTTGACCGACTATGATACACTTCTTGAAAATATACATGGCCTAAGGGACGGAAAACCTGTCCAGGTTCCCATATATGACTTCAAGTCGAGTTCCAGAATTGGTTACAGGTAGTGATTTCCCCAATTGGTGTTTATGCTACTGTTTCAAACTTGTGGACAGATTGATTATACTTCAATTCCTGGGCGCCTCTTGATTAGTGATGCCTGATTGAAAAAGTGGTTGTACTAATTTCAAGTTTTCATTTTAACGTTAACAGTCTCCTTAGAAGTGCTCCTAATTACATCTTCTAGGGGAAAACTTGAGTTATTCTGAACAACTGTTAGTTGATACGAGCTACACACCTGCAATGACTTATCAGTTTCTTTCGTACTCTGTATAGAACGCTTGAGGTTCCCAGTTCTCGCATTGTTCTTCTTGAAGGCATTTACGCCTTGAGCGAGAAGCTACGGTCTTTGCTCGATCTTCGTGTCTCTGTCACTGGTGGAGTGCATTTTGATCTTGTCAAGCGTGTTTTGCGGGACATTCAACGCGCTGGCCAGGAGCCTGAAGAAATAATTCATCAAATCTCTGAGACGGTTTCACGCTAACCTCTTGCTATCTTTTACTCTTTTTTTCTGATCAATCCCCTTTGCTCTCATTCCTGTTATCAGGAGTCGCTTCAAAAATCGATAAAATATGGAAATGATGACTACTAATTGTTTTGAGTCTACTAAAAACTCGCTTGTGTTTTTTTCCAACCAGGTTTATCCTATGTACAAGGCGTTTATTGAACCTGATCTGAAGACAGCTCATATTAAGATCCGCAACAAGTTTAACCCCTTCAGTGGCTTTCAGAACCCAACTTATATTTTAAAGGTTAGAGTATTTCTATTGTTCAAACTTGTTGTTTTGTGGCGTTTTATATTATCTGCAACTAGCAGTATTATATCAGCAATATTTTCCGGCTTGGAGTGAGTTTTTAATTTCTTGTTGTAGTCAACAAAGGCTGTAACACCAGAACAGATTAAGGCAGTTCTGTCTGAAGATTTTAAGGAACGTACTGAGGAAACTTATGACATATATCTTCTACCACCAGGTGAGGATCCTGAAGCATGTCAATCATACCTCCGAATGAGGAACCGGGATGGAAAATACAGTCTCATGTTTGAGGTTTGTTCTGTTCATATTGTTTTTCTTCTTTATAAACACCATATCAGATTATGAACAGATGGGCTGGTACATTTTAATCTTATAGCAAAGTTAAATGAGTGGGTGGGTGATAAATTTGATAATGATAACCGTTCAGTGTACTTCTTTCAGGAGTGGGTTACAGATCGTCCATTTATTATATCACCCAGAATAACTTTTGAAGTCAGCGTTCGCCTTCTCGGAGGATTAATGGCACTGGGTTATACCATTTCAACAATCTTGAAAAGAAAAAGTCATATCTTTGATGATGACAAGGTTATTGTGAAGACTGATTGGTTGGAACAACTGAATCGGACATATGTTCAGGTAGAATCTGCTTCTCTTGCTCTCTTTAATAGCTTCTACTGTCTTTCGGTTGGAATTTTGAACTAATTATTAACTTTTTCCCCACTCTTTTATTAAGGTACAAGGTAAAGACCGTTCCTTCGTAAAAAACGTGGCAGACCAACTTGGATTGGAAGGTTCTTATGTTCCACATACATATATCGAACAGATACAGCTGGAGAGTCTTGTGAATGATGTTATGGTATGAATTCTTTTTTAGTACACACAGATCCGGTCGCTTACGCCGCCATGATGGTAATTTGATATATTTGGACACCCTGGTCATGTTTCAGGCTTTACCCGATGACTTGAAGATACAACTTAGCTTAGACGATGATACACTTTTAAGCCCTAAAGAAGCCCTCTTAAGAGCATCTGCTGATAGTAGAATGAAATATCTTCAGGGGTATCTTCTAGTCTCTTCTCCTTGATTTGCTAAATTTGATAAAAAGACAGAATCGAATAAAAATATAACATATGTTTAAGTCGTGGAATCATCTGACTTATGTAATGATGCACGGTTTAACAGCGATGTATCAAAGTCTTACACAAACCAAAGACACAAAGCCTTGCCTAATTTGACAAGACTTGCTGTTAACAATAGAATGGTAGATGCCAGAGCCCCTGCTTCGCCAGCCACTCTTCCAAACCAGGTAAAGTGGTCTCTCTGTTTTTTTCTTAACCGAGTTCTTTCAATCTATGGTTCCGATATTGCAAAGTGATATTTTTGGCTTACAGTTTAATCATTGAACTTGGTGTTCTATATAATTTTGGCTTACAATTAAATCACTGAACATATGGTGTTCTATAGGGTTTTATCACTCAGCTTTCAGACCAAATATCAACGCTGAATGAGAGGATGGATGAATTCACATCCCGCATTGAAGAATTGAATTCCAAGATCCCAAACAGGATAGCTGCTTCAGGTAGCCAACATAACTTGGCTTTATCAATCGAAAATGGTAACGGGTCCCACTTACCGCTGTCCTCATCCTCATCTCAGCTCGTAAAAGAATCTCCTCTGATGGAAGAGGTATGATTACAACTCTCCAGATCAGAATCACATATGCTCAGTTTCATTCTTGATTGCTTCACTCCAATAGACAACATACGGATGCATGAGAGCGAGAGAGAGAGACAGAGCTTTGGACTCGGTAGAGAGAATCTGAAAAATATTTCAGTTCTCTAAGTGGTTTTCTTTTTACTTCTATCATCTGGACAGGTTTTACTAGTTGCTCGTGGACAACGTCAGGTCGTGCATCAAATGGACACACTGAGCAATCTTCTTCGGGCGTATATTGGAGAAAGGTCTCGCCTAGAGAGAGTAGACAGGGACAAAAAAAGCAACCTAGAATCCTCCATCGCACCTGTACTTCTTGCTTTAGCCATTGGCTGTCTCGGCATTTTTGCATACAACCGTCTGAAATAGTTGCTGTAACAGTTACTCACTTCACCGTTAAAAAGTGGCAATGATGTAAATAATAATAGGGTTTGGGATAGACTCAGGCAAATGATGTAAACAATAATAATGAGACATACGCTTACATTACCCATTAGGAATGGTCAAATAATTTTGTCTTGAAGTCAAGGAAGACACGGAAGCCTAGAATGAGACATAAAGAGAAATTTGTATCATTAATAGACAGTAGAAGAAGCAAGTTCTTTGACATCTTCAACAACTTGATCATAGCCTGACTTGACCTTCTCTTGAATTTTCGGGCTTAGTTTCTCCTTTGGCAGGTTTTGTTAGGATCAGAAGGCAACATGTTGGCCGCTTGGTTGCTCCAGCAGTGGCAAGATCCTAGATGCCAAAAGATAGTCAATGCTCTCATAATTTGAATGCACAAAACAAATGAGAAAATTAGCTCCTTTGAAGGAACATAGACGTTAGGATCAGAATGTCTTTGGTTTCACACAATATGGGGACATGAGTGATGACATCAATTGGAGATATATTTCCGGCTATAACACAAATTCTGCACAAGGAAAACAAACTATAATGATTTCACATGAACCAAGCCGTTATTGTTCAAACAAACTCTAGCTCTGACTTGTAAAAGAATAGAAAACTAACCCTTTGTGGCCACGACGAATGCTCTTAATCACATCCTTCACACCTCCACGCATTTGTTTTCAACAGCTACTGACATGTAGCTGTGCGAACAAGCTTGAGGGTTCGCTTGCAGCTTTTTGTCGGCGAGAGGTTTAGCAATCGGAGCCAAACCTATTACCTTCTTCTTCTCCTTTAACTGCACCTTCTCTGTTTCACTGTCGCTGCCCATCTCTCCCAACTCCCTCTCTCTAGTCTCTACACAGTTTCTGGACTTTGAAGCCTTACGGGTTTAATCTAGGGTTTATAGGATCCAAGAAAACCGCAAATCTCCGAGAAACTACGACCCAAAACAACTACAATTCATAGTTAAAAAAAAAAAAAAAAAAACTGTTACATAGCAAAAATCGAATAGCTTCTAATGGTACTTCAGAGACATCCACCCACAGAAACCTTTTCTTCTGGAGTCTTTAACGAGAATTACCAAAGGCATCGGGTGGCCAAGTGTTCGATAACCAATTTCTTCTATAGTGATGTGAGCTTCAAAAGTCAGCAGGATTCCTTAACCAGAGATGCCTAGAGCCGAGCATCAAACCAAAACTCATTCTACTTTTCTTATTATTACAGTGTCTTATTACATAGTTTTATTTATATTAACATAATTCCATGCTTGCAAACAATTAGGAGATGCCTAGAGCCGAGCATCTAACTGGTTCGAAGTGTCTATCATTGTTCCAGAAGCTGAGTTACTAGAACATAAGTAGTTCAGTGACTGCAGCCAAGAGACCAGAGAAGGCTTGCGAATCACATCGTCTGATTCAGCCACTTGACTGTACAAGTCACCAAGCACCATGTTCTGCCTTTCTTTCGGTAATTTTATTATTAGCTGAGCCAATGACTTCATCAGATATGGCAACACCTGAAACCAAAAAAAAAAAGTATGCAAGACATTAGCATACGAGCAGACCTGCTGTTTTCTTCTAGCTCAAGTAGATGGAGATAAAAGAGAAGAAACTTACTTGTATATCAACCAAAGAAATAAGCCGCAGAAGCAAATCAAGTATTTGGTTACCGGGATCAGACTTTCTTCCTTGCAATGCATCGCTGTTATATGTAGAAACCTTCTCAACAAGACTATGAACAGAATAGAATATAGCTGGATTTCCTGCAGGTAAATGCCTGACCAAGGCTGCAACGCCTGAAGCTAAACCTTCAAATGGTGTGATCTCAGGATAAACCTGCAGTTATATCAACCAACCATACATAACAGAAAACAGTAAAGAGTAAAATTGCATCCTTTATTGTGTTTGCTTGGGTACCTCCAGAGATCGTTGCATGTAATAGAAAACAAGGTGTTCTTTGAGTTGGTTTCGTTCGTCCTCCTCTGATTCTTTCTCTGAAGAGAGAAATGCAACCAACAAAGTATGAGATGCTCGTGCCACTTTTCTGTTAGGATGTCCAATATATCTAGCCACGGGATTGTTAAGGAACTGGAGAGATAGTGCACATTGTTAAGTGCACATTGTTAAATAAAACAGACTAAATGACTTATTGATCTTTTCTCTAGGATACAAAAACATGGTTGATGCAACGACTCTCCTGAAGGCAGAAGCAGATAACCGTCCAATGCAAGTTGGTATTACTCGAAGATAGAACAATATTCGAGATGTCTGCACATCATCTCTTGACCACTCATATTCTATTCTTCCGGTAAAAAATTCTGCAGAGAATAGAAGGAATAATAGAAAATCTTAATAATGTACCAGCTCATGGAAACTTGTACTAAATTGCAGGCGCAAGTTATTTCTCAAACCTTTTGGATTTGTCAAGCTCTCATAGGCAGGAATGGACTCTACGAATGCAACACAAGTAGCATCATTCTCCTGCACATATGAAATCACCCCTCTAATTGTCTCCATGTATTCAGGCAAACGAATATGCCTGAAATACTCTACACAGGAGAATGAAACTAATATCTTGACCGATGTCTCCATCTTTCTTTCTTCAGACACGATTAGATTTAGCCGTTGTTTCATAACAGCTAGCGCAAAGACGACAACCATAAGGAAAGACGATTCTGCGATCTTCTCTATGTCTCCAAGCAACGTATCTTCTAAACCCCGAATCAACACAGCGATTTGACGGTGCTGTAAGTATAGATTTTGACAGAAATCCCATATCATATTTTCCACAATATATTTGTTCTCTTCATTTGCTAATGCATACTGATTGCAGAAGGCACCAGTTATAGCACCAGATTCTTTGAAGAGAACATCCGAAAGATGCTCCCTGACCCAAATGAGTCTTGGCCCAACAGGATCTTTGCCATAAGCTTGGCAAAATGACTCATATATCTGGCCTAAAGGAAATACCTGAGTTAACAATGCAGTAGCGAGGCACAAAAGCACAGGAGCAGAGGAAGAAACAGCTCCACATCGAGCCAATGCTATAGCAAAGCACTTCAACATGGAAAATTCCCTCTGTGTGGCCGGAAGTGTAACATTGCCATGTCCATTGGAAACTAAAAGTTGAGCAACAGATTCTATACGCTTTTCTGCTGAATTTCTTAGTCTAGAAATAATCTCAAAACTCTGTGCACCACTACTGAATCCTCCCGTGGAAGCTCTCAGTACCCCAGCTGCTGCCATGAAGACAGCAAAAACAGAATAGTTTGCCTTAGAAGTATCTAGTACTTCGTTAGCAAAAAGAGACAATTTTTCCATATAGCTAGACCTCAAATAACCTGACACAATCCACTCGATCAAATGAAGAATCATTAGACCATGAGTGACACTGCCACTAGGACCCTTATCTTTCAACCATATGCCGAACAACAAATCAGAAATTCTTACATAAAGAACACCCACCGAAGAAGATAAAGCATACCCCAATCCTGCAAGCACTACAGGAACAAGTTCTTCTTCAGATGTCACCAGTGACAGTGAGTATTCATCTTCCAAAATCCAGCATATAAATTCCAAGCATAATACTTTCAAGTCTTCAGAAAGAGAAAGTACACACGAAAATGCACCAGAGACCAGAACGCTTTGCGCCACTAAGGCTGGTTCTGGTTGGAGGTTACGCCTGTCATCAAGAACCCCACGAATGGCTTGAACCGCTGAACCAACAAGGGCTTGAGCCGGTCGAAATGATTTCCTAATCCACACATAGAGTAGTCTGAGAACGAGTGTGTAAGACTCAGAATGAAGAGAAACATCTCGTAAAGCTAGTATGGAAATAAGAAGCTTCGCTTGGGGATCTGCTACATGAATAGTTGACTCAGAGCTAACCAGAACTCTCAAAGCTTGAAGATAACGTGCATCAAACTTGTGGTTTTGGAGAGACTCCCGAATCTCAGTCCATGCTTGTATAATCGACCTCGCAGATGGAGCAGAATTCTGCTTCACCAAACCACCGGAGACACTGCTTCCACTCACAGTCCTTAACCATTCTTCGAGAAAAAGGTTGTTGTTAGCTTTTCTCGCCATCTTACTACGACTAATTCAGACTCTCATCAATAAGCATGAGCCCTATCTCAAAACAGTACAGGTGTTTGATTCAGAACTGAAAGCACAGATCAAATAAACTCTACACTACGCAGACCCAGATAAACAAGCGAAGGGGTCGAGCAAGAGCTTCAATAAATCACAAATTCCAGCAAATCTATTGATTACCAGTGCGCTTTGTCATCAATAAAGCCAATTTTTTTCGCACGATGCTAAAACTAAAGAGGGTTTGGCTACGGAGCGAGTGCGTTCGGAAGTCTTTAGCCAACCAAACAAAAAACTCTCTCTCTCTCTGCTCCTCTCGTAGATAACGATAAGCCGCCGGAAGAGCAGTTAACTGCCTAGTTTGCCGTGACGAGATTGGTACAGTCAGTTTTGTGGTTAAGGATAAACCAAATACCCAGAAAATCGAGGTATACCGGAGATAAACCGGCTACTTCAAGAGAAGAGTCAATAGAGAAGAGTAGGGCTGGACAAATAAATCGGAATCGAATAGCCAAACTAAAATCGACCGAAAAAAAGAAATTGAATCCGAACCGAAACTGGAAAAAAATCGAATGGATAGTAAATTTCAATATCCGAATAACCGAAACCGAATTCAAACTGAACCGAAAAAATATAGATATCTCGAAATATCCGAACATAAGCCTAAATGTTGAATATTTATTAATATCTTTTAATATTTGATATATATTTTTAATGTTTAATATCAGATTTTTTGGATAGGTAATATATTTTTAATATTTTATTCTTAATTTTATGTTTTATTAATAAGAAAAATTTGAATATTTATTATTATATGTCAATGT
>OVAO01000422.1:0-16721 GCA_900406285.1 Biscutella auriculata | reverse complement strand
TCTTGCTGATAATGTTCTCAGGAAAGTTATCAAACAGAAGACCGCCTCAGGTATGATCGATGCTCTTGATTCTTTGTATATGTCTAAATCTCTTACCAACAGGATACATCTGAAGTAGAAGCTCTATGGTTATTCTATGAGTCCAAATCAATCGATAGAAAAGAATATCGATGCTTTCTTAAAGATCATAAGCGACTTGGAGAATGCAGATATTCAAATAGCAGATGAAGATCAAGCTGTAATGGTTCTTATGGCTCTTCCCCACCATTTTGATACTTTGAAAGATACTCTGAGATATGGCAAAACTTCTTTGTCATAAGACGAAGTGATCTCAGCAGTCAAGTCAAAGGAATTGGACACAAACATTCAGCAAAAGGAATTAAGATCAATTGTTGAGGGACTATATGTCAAAGGTCGTCCTACATCAAACTGGAGTAAGTCTGAAGATAAGAAACCATCTCATAATTCAAAGAGCTCCAAAGGTAAAGACAAAGCTAAGGGGAAGAAGAAGGTTTGTTGTCTTTGTGGTGAGACTGGTCATTTCAAGATGCAGTGTCCATCAAGAGGGAATCACAAAGGAGAAACTTCAAATGTGAAATGTACAGATGTCCGTGTTGATGTTCTGTTCATTGAAGAAGCTCTTGCAATCACATGAGAAGAATTAGAGTCTAGGTGGATTATAGACTCGGGGTGCTCTTTTCATATGTGCTGGCAAAGAGAGAAGTTTCAGTCCCTTGATGAAGATGCTACAGGTTCTGTCAGAATGGCAAATGACACTACGTCTCAGGTAAAAGGTATAAGATCTGCCAGGTTAACAAATCAGGATGGCTCTCAGGTGATTCTTTCTCAAGTGAGGTACATTCTAGAGATGAAGAGGAATCTTATATCCTTAGGAACATTAGAAGTTCAAGGCTGCAGCTACACCTCTAGTGATGGCACTCTAAGGATAGAAAAGGAGGACATGGTATTGTTAACAGGACACAGATTGGGAACCTTATACTTCTTGGTTGAAAAGGATCTTGATATGAGTGAAGAAGGTACTGGATATGCTGTTACTGGTAATCAAGCTCATGTATGGCATAGTAGATTGGGCATATGAGTCAGAAGGGTCTCGATATTCTAGTTAAGAGGAATCTTCTCGAGAAGACTAATGTTTCTAAGCTAGATTTTTGTGAAAACTGCATCTTCGGGAAGGCTCACAGGTTAAGTTTCAGCGCAACTACACATGTATCTAGAGGACCTCTAGACTATGTGCATTCTGATCTATGGGGTTTTCCATATATTCCTAAATTCTTAGGAGGATGTCAATACTTTGTGAGTATTATTGACAATCACAGTAGAAAGGTCTGGGTGATGTTTCTAAAGGGAAAAGATGAGGCTTTTGAGAACTTTAACAACTGGAGAGTGTTAACAGAAAATCAATCTGGTAGAAAGCTAAAAAAGATCAGAACATACAATGGTCTTGAATTCTATAACCAGCGTTTTGATAGTATGTGCAAAGAGAATGGTATTGCTAAACACAAGACTATTCCCTACACTCCTCAACAAAATGGTGTTGCTGAGCGTATGGATAGAACACTGATGGATAAGGTGAGAAGCATGTTGAGTGAATCTGGTTTGCCAAAAATATTTTGGGCTGAAGCAATTGTGTACTACAGCTCATCTTGTGAACAAATCCCCTTCAGCTGCTCTAAAATTCAAAATACCTAATGAAGTGTGGTATGGTAGAGAGCCTAACTATTCATGTCTCAGGGGATTCAGGTGTGTTACATATGTACACACTGACGATGGAAAACTCAATCCAAGGGCAAAAGCTGGTGTTTTTCTCGGGTATCCATCAAGTGTAAAAGGATTCAAGGTGTGGCTTATAGATGATGAGAAATGCACCATAAGCAGGAACGTCATCTTTAAAGAAGATCAGATGTATAAGAACTACAAGCCTAAAGTCCAGAAAGATTCAGAGGAGTCATCAAATCCTAACAAAGTTGAGCTTGAACTAGGAGGAAAAAGAACTTTTTCTCCAATGTCTGGTAATCAACATACAGAAGTTTGTGTTCTCAGTGATGATGAGAGCGATAGTTCTGAAGACTTGTTAGATGATGAAGGTCATGATGTTCCTAGTCTAGAAGATTATGTTTTAGCTCGTGATAGAGTTAGACGAGCCATTCAAAGACCTCTGAGATTTCGTGACAGCAACCTCATAAACTGTGTTTTCTTAACTTCTGAGAATGGGGATCCTTCAGAACCTGCAACCTATCAGGAAGCCAAGAGAGATAAAGACTGGAGCAAATGGAACATAGCTATGGTGGAGGAAATTGATTCACTTCACAAGAATAGAACTTGGGATATTGTTGAATTGCCAAAAGGACAGAAAGTGGTTGGATCTAAGTGGATATTCAAGCTCAAGGAAGGTATGTCAGAAGAGGAAGATCTTCGTTTCAAAGCAAGGTTAGTAGCTCAAGGTTACACTAATAGGGAAGGCATTGATTTCAATGAGATCTTTGCACCTGTAGTAAAGCATGTATCTATCAGAATGCTTCTAGAAATTGTTGCTTTTGAAGACCTTGAGTTAGAACAGCTTGATGTTAAAACTGCTTTTCTCCATGGAGAGCTTGAAGAAACCATTTTCATGAGGCAACCCGAAGGCTTTGAGGTTAAGGGCAAAGAAGATTGGGTGTGTCTCCTAAAAAAATCCCTCTATGGATTAAAGCAGAGTCCAAGGCAATGGAACAAGAATTTTGATCAGTTTATGCAAGCTGAAAATTTCTCAAGAAGTCTCAGAGATAGTTGTGTATATGTTAAGAAGCTGACATCTGGTCTTTACATCTATTTGCTCCTATACGTGGATGATATGCTCGTTGCATCAAAGGATAAACTCGAGATATCCAAACTCAAGAGAAGTCTTAATCAAGTGTTTGAGATGAAGGACTTGGGAAAGGCAAGAAAAATTCTTGGGATGCAGATCATCAGGAATCGCTTAGAGTTCAAACTAGAGCTGTCTCAACAAAGCTATGTTGAAAAGATTGTGAAGGTTTTTCATATGGATCAGTCAAGAGAAGTTCAGACTGCTTTAGGTGCTCAATTTCGTCTCAAATCTTGATGTTTTAGGTGCCTCAGAAGAAGAGTTGAAAGCCCAAGAAAAGGAGATGCAGAAAGTTCCATACGCCAATGCTGTTGGAAGCATTATGTATAGCATGATTGGCACTATACCTGATGTTGCTTATGTTCTTGGAATGGTTAGTAGATTCATGGCAAATCCAATCAGAACTCATTGGTTAGCTGTCAAGTGGATTCTCAGGTTTCTAAAGGGATTTGCAAATACAAGTCTGGTATTTCAAAGGCAATCAGAAATGCGTTTATGTGGCTACTGTGATGCTGATTATGCCTCGGATTTGGATAAACGAAGGTCTATTACAGGTTTTGTTTTCACTCTGGGAGGCACAACTATCAGTTGGAAGTCCAGACTTCAAAGTGTGGTGGCCTTATCTACTACAGAATCTGAGTACATTGCGTTAACTGAAGCAGTAAAAGAAGCTTCATGGCTGAAAGATCTGCTAAGTGATTTTGGGCACTGTCAGGATCATGTGGAGATTTTCTGTGATTCACAAAGTGCAATTGCACTCTCGAAGAACAATGTTTGTCATGACAGGACTAAACATGTGCAAGTGAAGTTTCACTTCATCAAAGAGAAAATTGTAGAAGGTTGGATCAAAGTCTCCAAAATCTCTACTCTTTTCATTCCAGCTGACATTTTCACCAAGGTTCTACCGGTAAGTAAGGTAAGGGAAGCTTTAAATAAGCTTCAGGTTCTTTGTCACTAGTGTGCATGAACAAGTCTGGGATCGTAGCATAGGAAGAGCTATAAGGAGAAGAAGAGCAGTGGATCATTTTTCTTGAGTTTGTTTCTCGTTCAAGGCTTGCTATACTTTGAATTTTTTCCATTCTCATGTTTTGCTTGAGCATTTAGGTGGAGTTTTGATGAAGTAAATGGGCTCAAGTTAAGCTATTGGGCCTCGGCCTCGTTCGAGCTTAAACGATGGCATTTTGCTTCATCAGAAGTCAGCTATCTCTCGCGGGTTCTCCATGACCGTTAAAGTCGTTGCAGAATCGGAGGTGCTATAAGTAGCTGGGAAAAGGATTCTTCTAAAAAGAGAGCGATCTTGAGAGATTGATTAAGAGAGCCGATTATCCTTTTGTTAGATTTTGATCTTGTTCATTATCTTGTAAGCTTTTCGGTTAATCGTTCTGTACTTTCTTCTCCGGCGTTATAGTGGATTTTTCGGGCTTCGATCCCGGCGTGAGTAGGCTGCCGATCAATTTGACGGTAGAGGCCGAACACGTTAATTCTTATGTGTGCTTCTTTCTTTCTCTTATCTTCTTCGATTACGTTATTCGATTCCACAAACTAGAATTAGCTCAATCAATTAGATTTAGACGAGCGATTGTTTTTCACTGACGTGTTCTTGGTCGAGCAAGTCTTATATATTTCTCAACAGAAACTAATAACGTTTTACAAGTAATAGATCAAACTTTCTTATTATGTATATAAAGAAGAAAAAGAAACAACATTTTTGATTAATAATACTATTATAAAAGAAGGGAAACCTTACAACCTCTTAAATTATGTGAAAATCATAAACGATCACATCTTGTGATTAAAATTGAATAGATTTATTCATAATTATTATTCTGTTTTTTATTTTATTTTTGTCAACAGTTATAATTATTCATATATATATGAGGTATTATAGTTTATATTAGTGACACATATTACATACAAATGGATCATGTCAGTAAGGGTACTCTCCGATGTAATTACCGGGTGTGTCATAGTTACAAGTCACGAACCACCAACCATTTGTGCATTGAACCCTAGCACACCCTAATTTCCCTGAATCCCTCCACACCACTTGCGTGTAATGCAAGCATTGTTTTCCACCTGCATTTTTTTTTCAATATTCAACAAACAAATTATAACCTTCCTTATTTTTTATATTAATCAGTTAATTCCATTTTCTTGTGTGTTTGTTTATGTTACATATGTAATCAATTTTGTGTTAGAGATACCTATACAAGCATTGGTATAATAGTCGTAGTAAGGTTTCTCGTCAACCCAAAGTTTGACGGCGGCTGCAACGGTGAAGTTACCAGAACCCTTGGCTAGGTTTTCTCCATATGGTCCTCCCGAGTGAACAAGGTTGCAGTCAGCTTTTCGAGAGTTAGCGTAGTTCAATGCGTATGTTGCAACCGTTGTGTCCCATACGATGTTCGCTACTCCTACCTGCGAACGAGCATTGTTGTGACTACTGAGGTAGTCTTGTTGAGCGTTGGTTGCGATAACCAAAAAGCTAATCGCAACGATTAGGAGTGATGTGGTTTTGAAAGTATTCATTGTCGTTTTTCTTTTCTTTTTTAGTAATGATTCTAGTATTAGTTTTATGCTGTTTGTGATGAATTTGAGGAATGCATGCATTGGTTTTATTTATAGTTCTCGGGTTAGTGGACGTTTGAGCAAACTTTGAGATTGAGGGATTGACTTTTCTTTTCTTTTATTTATTTATTTGTCAACTAACTTTTCTTTTCTTTTTGTGATAAAGATTTAGTTTATTTTGTAACGTGAAGTATGTAATATAATGACTTTATCACTATTAAGCAATCTTAAGTTAGTTCTAGTTGGTCTCGACACAAGACATTAAATAATCCAAAGTATAGAAAATAGTACCTAAAGTGAGTGCAAATTCATATGAACAAAACTATCAAATCTAATCATCTTTTTTTCTATTTTTTTTTATAAGAATTATATTGTTTACCATACTGGTTAAATTATTCCCAACAGTTATATTGAATATAATTCCAAAATGATATTGCTGTATATATGATGTATAGATCATTATAAAATATTAGCAAGAAATTCATTTTTAATCTTATTTAGGTCGAATTGATCTAACAATGTAATATTTCAAATTAAACTTTTTAGATAGATTATATAAACTATTGTATGTTATTATTTGAATCAAATGTTATCGGTGGGTTACAATAACGTTTTCTGAATTTTAAAGGATGCAATTAATCACAAGCTTATAACAATAAACTCAAATTATGATAATGACCAAGTCTTTGGGTTCACTGAATTAATTGGACAGTTAGGATATATAGTCTAATTTTTGTAATCTTTAGGAAGAAACATTATACAACTCACTCACTAAAGTAATCCTCTAAACTTCACTTTTTAGTTTTTAGTAAGGGATTCCAGTTCGTTTAAAAATATATATTCATAATCAAATTTATATACTATAGTTATATGTATCTAGGTTATGATCTGGATTAGTGTATATATTTTGTATAGTAGTATTTAAGAATCTTTTTTATAAATTTAAAATCATTAAATTACATTATATATCACTCAAAAATTCAGTTGAAGAATAAATCCGATCTAGAAATGTTTATGTGTTATAGTTATACTGGATTTGAATATGTGTATTACTATATAGTTTGATTATTATTTACGTATAATTGCATGTGTATGGCCGTGATCCTCCGCCTGTTACAACGTCAAATGGGACATTTATCGTGATTGTATATAATAAAATATTTGTTTAGATTAATAAAAAACCTCTATCCACTTGTATCAATCTCCATCCCACTTGTACCAATCTCCATATCCACTAAATTATTTTTTTGGTAAAAAAAAAAAAAANAAAAAAAAAAAAAATCCATTGTAGTGATCAGATACATAGAATGAAAAACGGAGAAATATAAAAAAAAGAAAAGTTGTTGGTTTATTCGGTTTAGTTTAGTTTCACTTACACTAAACTCGTAGCCAAAACTATATGATCAGAGAAATCTTTGTGAAATCTGTGATGATTTATTCATGTATATGCGATCCACATATATAGAAGAGATACAGAGGATATACGAGTTTGCCCTACTAACAATACTATCCTAATTACATAGAAGATATTTGTAATTTAGATTACAAGTAAATCAAATCAATAGATAACCAAATAAGTGGTTTGAGTAAACCAAAACTAACGAACGTAACCGACTGAGCTCCTGTAATACCCCCCTCAAGCTGGAGCATACAGGTTGAGTATGCCCAGATTGTGTCGAAATGAGTCAAAGCCTTCTTTGCCAATTGGTTTGGTTAAGATATTCGTGAGCTGTTGTGTTGTGTCGACGTGACGGAGCTCGATGTTGTTGCGGAGAATCTCATCTCTAACAAAGTGTCAATCTATCTCTATGTGTTTCGTTCTCTCGTGAAAAACCGGGTTCGTAGCTATATGAATAGCCGAGCGACTGTCACAATAAACTCGCATGGGTTTATCATGTTTGATACCCAAGCACTCGAGCATACGCTTGATCCAAATGAGCTCTTGCACTAATGATGCCAACGACCTATACTCGGCTTCAGTGGAAGACTTACTAACGGTGTGCTGTTTACGAGTCTTCCATGAGATCGGAGATTGTCCGAGCTGCACAAAGTAGCCGGTCACGGAACGACGCGAAATAGGACAACTCGCCCAATCACTGTCACACCATCCTGTTATATCAAAGTTACCCTCTGTTCGTAACATAGTTCCTTGGCCTGGATCAGATTTGAGATATCTGACTATCCGTAGAGCTGCTCGCCAGTGATCATACCGTGGAGATTGCATAAACTGGGCCAAGACATGTACTGAAAATGCGAGGTCGGGTCGAGTAACACTCAAATAGATAAGTCTTCCCAGTAAACATCTATAAGGAGTAGGATCAGCAAGCAAAGGAGACGTCGACAGAGCAAGCTTGGTGTTTGCCTCCAGTGGAAAATTTACTGGTTTTGTACCCAACAGACCCGATTCTTCAATAATCCCAAGTGCATATTTTCGTTGACACGAATACATGCTCGTTTCTTGCCACTTCAATACCCAAAAAATACTTAAGCTCTCCCAGATCCTTCATCTTAAAGCAAGAAGAGAGATAGGCTTTGAATGCATTTGTTGCATCAACACAACTCCCAGTAATTATTAGATCATCGACGTACACTAGGATATGAATGCGAATTGTTGGTGTTTGATAGATAAACAGCGAATAGTCCACAAGAGACTGAGTAAAACCATACCCCAACAACGCCGAAGACAGCTTAGAAAACCAACAACGCGATGCCTGTTTCAAACCGTACAAGGATTTGCGCAAGAGATAGACCTTATTCGGATGTAGGTGCTGATAGCCTGGCGGTAAACGCATGTATACTTCCTCCTCCAAATCACCATGGAGAAAGGCGTTGTGGACATCCATTTGATGCACAACCCAACTCATTTTCACCGCCGTATCGAGAAAAAGTCGAACCGTACCCATTTTAGCAACCGATGAGAACGTTTCTCCATAATCCTCACCCTCGATCTGTTTGTTCCCCAATGCCACGAGTCTTGCTTTATACCTTTCTATAAGACCTGTAGAAAGATATTTAATTTTAAACACCCACTGGGAACCTATGGCATGTTTACCTTCTGGGAGTTCGACCAGTGACCAAGTGTTGTTTTCATTCAAAGCTGTGTACTCATCGTGTATAGCTCTTCTCCATAAGTCATTCTGCATAGCCTTTTTAAAAGACCTCGGTTCCTCTGTAGATAAAATCGCAGCAACAAAAGCAATGTGCTTCTCAGAGAACCGATGCAGATCATCATGTCCATGTATCGGATGCGCTATAGAAGATGAAGTGCTTTGTACTGTATTTACCACAAAGTTCCTCAGTGTCACTGGACGAGATTTGGCACGATGACCCCTCCCAAGTAACTGCACAGTACTTGTTTCACAATCAGAGGTATTCGGAGGAGCATCTGTCGTCGGTGGGGACGTGACCTAAGGCACAGACGGAGCAGCATGTACCTGTCACGCAGATGGTTGTGGCACTGGTGCAGCAACAATCGGTTGTTGTTGGCCCGGTACAAATGGAGTCACATACGGTGTGTCATCATCAATATGAGAACTGCCAGAGATAGGAGCCCATAACGATGGATCACTAGATGTGCATCCAGATTGAAAATCAACTTTGAATGGGAACTCAGACTCCGAAAAGGAGACGTCACGTGAGACAAAATATTCACATTTCTCCAAATCATACAATCTCCATCCTTTCTTTCCGTGAGGATAGCCAACAAAAATGCATTTTCTACTTCTTGAAGCAAATTTATCAGTACCTTTGAGTTGATTGTGAGCATAGCTTAGACAACCAAAAATCTTCAAGTGCTCAAATACTGGAGCTTTCTTAAACAATCGTTCATATGGTGTGACATTGCCTATTACTGGGCTTGGTGTTCGATTAATTAAATAAGCAGCTATTAAGACACACTCTCCCCAAAACTCAAGAGGTAAGTTTGACTGAAATCTTAATGCTTTAGCAACGTTGAGAACGTGTCGATGTTTGCGTTCAACTCTGCCATTCTGCTGGGGTGTTCCAACACAAGATGTCTCATGAGTAATCCCTTTCTCTCCAAAGTACTTTGTCATTGCCAAAAATTCAGAGCCATTGTCGCTCCTTATAGTCTTAATGTCTGCTCCAAATTGTCGTTTACTCAATGCAACAAAAATTTTTAAGTAGCTTATAGCTTCTGATTTTTCTTTGAGTAGATACAACCAAACTCCTCTAGAATAGTCATCAACTATTGTTAAGAAATAACGAGCTCCTGAGTGTGACGTTGTACGATACGGTCCCCAAATGTCAACATGAAAAATTTCAAAAATCATTGAACTTTTATTTGAACTCAAAGGAAAACAATCTCGTGTCTGTTTTGCACGATGACAAACATCACATGTCTTATTCTTAAAATCAGAAGATACAGAACTTGTAACAACAGGAAGCAACTCAACAACTCTTGATGATGGGTGACCCATACGCTTATGCCAAAGCTCAAACGACTTCTCCTCCTTGGCACTCACTGCACACGCCACTTCCATGTCACAAAAGAAGTAAGTACCTCCTATTCTTTTACCTGCTCCAATCACCATCCTCGTACTGAGGTCCTGAACCACAAGAAATCTATCAGACAGCTGAACGACGCAGCTATTTTCATCCATCAATTGTGCCAATGATATCAAATCCGATTTCAAATTTTCAACCGATTTCAAAGTCAAATCTTTTCTCAGTCTAACAGACCCCTCTACTGTCGAAACTGATTCTCTGCCATCAGCCATAACAACAAGCACCGGAGGCATACTTTTAACGTTGGACAACACTGTTAATTTTCCTGTAAGGTGGTGCGATGCACCTGTATCAAGTAACCAAGGGGAGGATTGAGTTGTACCTGTTAACCTTTCAGTTATAGAGGGCTTTGTTGCATTGATAATGCTCTTTATAGCATGCCATTGTTTGTCGGACAGACCACTCACGTCGATCTTGTCTTTGTCCGTAAGAACATGGTTGACTTGTTCACAATGTGGATCACCGCTAGGAACAAAAACTTGGTTTGCATATGAGGTATTACCTCTTCCGCGTCCTGTACCAAAGTCGCGACCCCTCACTTGATTAGTTTTGCCTTTCGACTTGTCCCACCATTCGGGATACCCAATAACGGAGAAGCAATTGTCCGATGAGTGTCTAGGGCGATTGCAGTGCTTGCAAGGAGAGTTCTTGTATTTGTCATCAACACGATAATTCTTTGTTTGAGCAGCAAACACAGTGACTTCTGCTTTTTCTTCTACCACGATACCAAGATCCTCTTCTTGCCTCACAATGCTGTAAACTTCCTCCAACGAAGGTACTAGAACTCGTGAAACTAAGCTTGACCTTACTGCTCGAAATTGATCATCAAGTCCATAGAGGAACTGATGCACCTTGTCTTCCTCTCGATCGGTTTCCTGCGCTGCACCTAAATTACAAGTGCAGAGACCACAAGTACACGATCGCAGAGGCCGATGAACAGCCAGACTATCCCAAATTCTGTTTAATTTCCCGTAATACGTTTCGATTGTCAAACCTCGTTGCTTACAACAAGCTAATTCAGCTTTGATTTGCTGAATCCGAGGCCCATTCATCATTGAGAATCTCTTTTTCAGATGATCCCACAAATCCTTAGCGACATCTCTATGAGAAATCGAGGATCTCAACGTTGGTTCAATNAGAAATCGAGGATCTCAACGTTGGTTCAATGGACATTTTGATCCATGAGACGAGAAGAGCTTGGATGGTGTGCCAATCTTCAAAATCTCGTGAATCCACTGCTGGTTTCGTGATCGTGCCATCCAAGAAACCAAACTTCTTCCTTGACATTAACGCCGTCTTCATTCCAAAGGCCCATTCGTCATAATTTATCCCCTTCAACAATGGAAGAGAAATTACAGCTCCTAGGTTGTCTGTGGAGTTCAAGTCATAAGGAGATATCGTTCTCCTCACTTCAACGTTCACAGGTGCTACTGGAACATGTTGATTATGGTTCTGGTTTTCTCCTTCCATTGATCAAAGTAAAACTAAAAAAATTGAAGTTTTAGGCTCTGATACCATATAAGATCAGAGAAAGCTTTGTGAAATCTGTGATGATTTATTCATATATATGCGATCCACATATATAGAAGAGATACAGAGGATGTACGAGTTTGCCCTACTAACAATACTATCCTAATTACATGGAAGATATTTGTAACTTAGATTACAAGTAAACCAAATCAATAGATAACCAAACAAGTGGTTTGAGTAAACCAAAACTAACGAACGTAACCGACTGAGCTCCTGTAATAAAAACCAATATAAACCACTATAAATTCCAGAGACCTTCTTCTTCTCCATTTTGCTTCGTCGTCTAAAGAATCTCTCAGCGCTGCCGCGCAACCCCTCGATTGAATCTCGCCACCATCGTCTCCCCTACCTACAACAACATGTAAGCTTTAGTTTTTATTAAGTTAGGGTTGCTTTTGAGTAAAATCAATTAGTTTTAGGTTGTTTTTCATTGATTAGTAATGATTTTTGTTAGAATAAATTATGAATTAGATAGTTGTTTGTTTGTCTATGAAATCGTGTGTTGTTGGTGGTGAAATTGGGTTGGGTTTGGTTAAACTCGATTTCAATCGTGGGTTTTTTATTCGTTTAAATGGAAATTAACAATTAGAATTGATTTAATTGTTTTTTCATGATTTTAATCGATTCTAGGTGATTAGAAACAAATATATTTAGTTTATAATTTAAAATATTTTTTGGAATTTTTAGTTTTTTAGATTTTTAAATAATTTTATAATTTAACAAGATTGGAAATACCCAAGCTAACAAGGTTGAGACTTGAGAGAGTTGTAAGCATCCAAACACTATAACACCAATGAACTTTAATATTCAATAATATTACTCTATCGAAGTCTAGATCTCTTTCTCGAAGTTACCAAACTGCAAATCCTTACCATCTACTATAGAAAACAATACAATTCCCAAAAGATAATCCGTCGAAAATGGTTTTCGACGATATTTGATGGTTACACATCGTTAAAAATAAAATGTATTAGAATTTTGTCGATAATTTCTTATGGATATGTCAGATTTCATCCATAATCTTTTAATGATAATGTCCGTCATAAAATTCATCAGATTTTTCTTAAAATTCCCTCCAACTTTTTTGATTAAATTTATTTAAAATTAAATAAAATCCATATAAATTCCGTCAACATCAATCAATAATTTTCAAGGAACTTAAAATACTAATTAAAATTAAATATAAATTAATTGGAAATTTTAAAATTTAATTAAAATTACAAATACTAAACATAAAACTACAAAATTATCTAAAATAATCTTTTGAAAAATAAATCTGAAAGATGGAGGAGTCCTCACAACATAGTGGCTAAGTCCCTATGTCTGTACTCCTCACCCAAGTTTTGAGCCTCTGTTGTTGGTACCTAGTGAAGAAGTATTATAAGGTCGGTTATAAAATTGTACTGAATCATGTCTAAAGATACCACCTTATCTACCGAGGGAACAACTGGTTATGGGGTCATGACAGGAACATGTGCTTCAGTTCGGGGAGAAGGGATATATAAGAACCTGGAAGTAGCTATGCAAAATTGTACCTTTCGAGCTAATTTTCTACCACTAGAACTTGGTACAGCGGATTTTATCTTGGGGATGCAGTGGCTAGTGACTCTAGGAAATATGAATGTCAATTGGAAGGACCAAGTTATGCGGTTTAAGATGAAGGGGTTGGCGGTCACTATTCGGGGAGATCATGGGCTATGCAACAACTCTGTTTCCCTTAAGAATCTGATACAGATGCTGCAACCAGAGGATCAAGGGTACATAGTGGAATTTAATGCTCTGCAAAGAGAAAGTGTGACTAGTTCTGAATACACCCAACACGAGCTAGAGCCGTTACTCCAGGACTTTGCAGAAGTGTTTAAGGAACCGACATGATTGCCACCAAGTAGAGGAAAAGAACATCGAATTGAGTTGAAGATTGGAGCTGCACCTGTGAGTTTAAGGCCTTTTCGATATTCACAGGCCCAAAAGGAAGAAATAGAACGTCAGGTCACTGATATGATAAAGGCAGGTATTATTCAGGAAAGTAACATCTCTTTTTCTAGTCCTAGTTTGTTGGTAAAGAAGAAGGACGGAAGTTGGCGGTTATGTGTTGATTACAGAGCCCTCAACAAGGTGACCATCCCCAACAGTTTCCCAATCCCAATGATCGATCAACTCTTGGATGAGTTATGTGGAGCAGTGTGGTTTTCTAAACTGGATTTGAGGTCTGGTTATCATCAAATTCGGGTGAAGGGAGAAGATGTACAGAAGACTGCGTTTAGAACACACGATGGTCATTACGAGTTCCTAGTAATGCCTTTCGGCTTGACCAACGCCAGCAACATTCCAATCTCTGATGAATGACGTGTTCTGACCATACTTGCGGAGGTTTGTCCTGGTCTTTTTTGATGACATCCTAGTTTACAGCAAAAATTGGGAGGATCATAAGAGGTACTTACGAATAGTGCTTAATGTTCTCAAGGAGAATCATTGATGGCCAATAAGAAGAAATGTTGCTTTGGAGCAGAACAACTCGAGTATTTGGGGCATACGATCTCTGCTAAAGGAGTAGGAGCGGATGGCAGTAAGATAAGAACCATGATGGAATGGCAGATTCCTCAGAATGTTAAGGAGTTAAGAGGGTTCTTGGGGTTAACTGGTTATTACAGAAAATTCGTTAAGAATTATGGATCTATTACGCGGCCTCTCACTGATTTGTTGAAAAAGGAAGGGTTTCTATGGAAAGAAGAGGCTACTCTTACGTTTCAACAATTAAAGAAAGCAATGTCCACTATTCTGGTGCTTGCATTTCCGAATTTTACTGAGGTTTTCGTTGTCGAATCGGATGCCTCAGGAGTGGGACTTAGGGCTGTTCTAATGCAGAAACAACAACCTATCGCCTTCTTTAGTCAAGCATTGACCGAGAGACGAAAGCTCAAATCTATTTATGAGAGGGAGTTGATGGCCATAGTGTTTGCTATTCAAAAGTGGCAACATTACCTTATGGGGCGAAAATTTATAGTCAGAACCGATCAAAAAAGCTTAAGATTTCTGTTGGAACAGAGAGAGGTCAACATGGAGTACCAGAGATGGCTTACCAAGTTACTGGGTTTTGATTTCGATATACATTATAAGCTAGGATTGGAAAATAAGACTGTTGATGCCTTGTCACGAAAGGGAATGGTTGTGTCTCTATTTGCCCTTACAATACCAAACGTGATTGAGCTGGAAGAGATAGCCAATGCAGTTGAACATGATGAAGAACTGCAGAAAATTATTCAAGGAATAGCTAATGAAGAAGAAGTGCAGACAGAGTATACAGTGGTACAAGGGAAACTGTTACGCTCAGACAAACTAGTTATTCCAAAAGATTCTCATTTGGTCAAGTTGATAATAAAGGAATTCCATGATGGGAAAAATGGAGGACACGGTGGGGTGATAAAGACTCAAAAAAGGATCTGTGAAACGTTTTATTGGCACGGAATGTTGACCGATATAAGATGGTACGTGGCTGAGTGTGTAGTGTTTCAACGTTATAAATATTCAACATTGGCTCCAGGAGGACTCTTACAACCATTACCAATTACATCGAAGGTATGGGAAGAGATCTCAATGAATTTTGTAGAAGGAATGCCAAGGTCAAAAGGATTTAATGCAATATTGGTAGTGGTGGACCGTTTCTCAAAGTATTCTCACTTCATTGGGCTCAAGCATCCTTTTATGGATATAGACATAGCACATATCATGGTGAAGGAAGTTATTAAGCTTCATGGGTTCCCTAAGACTGTGGTCTCTGACAAAGACAAAGTTTTCCTGAGTCAATTTTGGAAGGAGCTTTTCAGATTGGCGGGGACAAAGCTATGTTTTAGCACAGCGTATCATCCTCAGTCGAATGGTCAAACCGAGGTTACCAATAGGAGCTTGGAAACATACCTAAGGTGTTTTGCTAGTGAACAACCAAAGAAGTGGGCTGGTTACTTGTCGTGGGCAGAATTAAGCTACAACTCATCATATCACTCAGCGATAGAGATGACTCCTTTTGAGGCAGTCTATGGGAGAGAGGCGCCATAGTTGCTGAAATTTGAAAGAGGCTCGACTAGTAATGTGGACTTGGAAAGCAGATTGATCGAGAGAGGTGCAATGCTGGAAACAATTAAGATCGATTTACATCGAGCACAACAAAGAATGAAGAAACAAGTTGATGGATATAGAAGGGAAGTGGAGTTTAAAATAGGAGATAAAGTATTTCTCAAGATTAGGCCGTACAGACAGAGATGCTTAGCTAAACGCATCAACGAGAAGTTGGCAGCAAGATTCTATGGTCCATATGAAGTGGAAGCAAGGATATGGGCAGTAACATATAAGCTCAAATTACCGGAAGGTACTAAGATCCATCCTATATTTCATGTTTCTCAACTGAAACTGGCATTAGGGGACTCGACACAATCGTTGGATATTCCGGAACAGTTGAGAGCATAAGGGATTCTGGAGGCAGAACAGGAGGTCGTGGTAGATGAAAGAACGAATCAAAGATCAGAGATGAAGGAACTATTGATCAAATGGAAAGGATTACCAGACTATGATAGCACATGGGAACTCAAGAACCTCATCAGAGAGCAGTTTCCAAAGTTTAACCTTGAGGACAAGGTTAATTTCGATGGTCAGGGTATTGATACATTTGTGGCACAACATCCACCGATATTATATCAGTACAAGAGAAGGAAGGGAACAAAGGACAACATGGAAGAAAGGGGCTAGTAAGGCATGGTACGGTTCTTAGTCATTATGATAATAAAGTAACTATGGGAAGATGTCGACCATAGTAAAGTAGTAACTAGACTAAGTGGTTAAGTTAAGGGTAAGTTGTATATAAAGGGAAGGGTAGAATAACTGAATAGGGGTGTCAAATGGGCGGTCCGTCCATTGACCATCCATGTCCATATTGATATGGACNNCATATGGACAATGGGCGTCCAATGGACATACAACTTTAGGGCAAAATTAATTTGGAGATTTTATTTTTACACTTTACAACTAAAACGAGAGCTTATACTATTTTTCAGGTAAAATGCGAAATTCCAATTTTCTAAGAAAAAACGCGAAATTCCGTTTTTCGGGAAAAACACGAAATTCCAGTTTTTTGGGAAAAAAGCGAAATTCTGGTTTTATGGGAAAAACGTAAAATTCCGGTTCTCAGAAAAAAACGCAAAATTTCGGGTTTTCCGGGAAAAACTAGGAATTCCGGTTTTCC
>OVAO01000421.1:0-21489 GCA_900406285.1 Biscutella auriculata | reverse complement strand
TCGTCTGATCTATAGTGCCTTGCTTGGTGCTATCTCCTCTTCTCTTCAACCACTTGTGTTGAGAAAGTCTACGGCGGCACAAATATGGCAGACAATGGCTTCCACCTATGCTAAACCAAGCAGAGGGCACATTCGAAATCTGAAGATGCAACTTAAGAATTGGACGAAAGGTAACAATACACTTGATGACTATCTCCAAGGCATCACAACCAGACTTGATAAGCTTGCGATCCTTGGTAAACCAATGGATCATGAGGATCAGATCGAAGTGATCCTTGAAGGATTACCAGAGGAGTACAAATCGACGACTCAGGCCACATTTCCTGTTACAGCAAACTTAGCTCAGCAGAAACACACGAACAACAACAAAAACCAGAATCAAAATTGGAACAGACCAAATCAGCAAAATGGTCAACCTCGCTACAACAATCAACAAGTGACACAGCCGGCAAATAGATCTTACCGTCCTTACTTAGGGAAGTGTCAGATATGTAATGTACAAGGACATAGTGCAAGATGGTGTCCACATTTTCAGCCTGTTCAGCAAACTCACACACCACCGATGCAGAATCCGTTTACACCATGGCAACCAAGGGCTAACATTGCAGAAAACTCGTCATATAATGTCAACAATTGGCTGCTGGATACTGGGGCAACTCACCATATCACCTCTGATCTGCAAAATCTGTCACTCCATCATCCTTACAATGGTGGTGATGACGTCGTAATTGCAGATGGCTCGGGCTTACCGATTACGCATACGGGTTCTACTCTCTTACCTTCTCAATCTCGGTTTTTGAATCTCCATCAAGTCCTTTGTGTTCCTGGTGTTCATCGGAATCTGATTTCGGTAAATCACCTGTGCAATACTAACAACGTCTCGGTGGAATTCTTTCCTCATTTTTTCAGGTGAGGGATTTGCTAACAGGGGTTCGACTACTTTAAGGCAAGACTGAGGGGGGTATGTATGCGTGGCTAGCTAAAGCTTCTCCATATGCTCTCGCTGCTTCACCCAGTCCGAGAACAACAACTCACTCCTGGCATTCAAGATTGGGTCACCCGTCGTTCTCCATCTTAGACAATGTTATCTCTAAATTTTCGCTACCAGTTTCGCATTCTACTCAAAAAATTTTGTCTTGTTCGGATTGCTTGATGAATAAGAGTCATAAACTACCTTTCACAAACAGTTCTATTTGTTCAACCAGACCCCTTGAAATCCTCTTTACCGATGTATGGATGTCTCCTATCTTATCTGATGAAAACTACAAATATTATTTGATCATGGTTGATCACAACACTCGCTTCACCTGGCTTTTTCCTCTGCAACAAAAATCCAAGGTCAGGGAGACGTTCATTCAGTTTAGAGCTCTCGTTGAGAATCGATTTCAGACAAAGACTGGCACATTATATTCTGATAATGGGGGAGAGTTTGTTGCTTTAAAAGTGTACCTTGCTTTCAGCGGTATCTCGCATCTCACGTCTCCACAACATACGCCAGAACATAATGGCTTAGCTGAAAGGAAGCACATGCATATAGTGGAGACGGGATTGACGCTGCTCACGACTGCATCTGTACCAAAGAAATATTGGCCTCAAGCGTTCGCGACAGCGGTTTACCTCATAAATCGATTACCTACGCCGGTGCTAGAGATGACATCGCCGTTTGCTCGATTGTTCGGAACACCTCCGAATTATGAGAAATTGAGGGTGTTCGGGTGTATATGCTTCCCATGGCTTCGACCCTATACAAGTCACAAACTAGAAGAACGATCACTTCCTTGCATCTTCATGTGTTATTCATTAACTCAGAGTGCCTATTATTGTCTTCATCTTCCATCGGGGAGGGTTTATGTGTCTCGCCATGTGCAATTTGATGAGGCTACGTTTCCCTTCTCCTCTGTCGACTCTCGCTCAACCTCGGTTGGTGATGATGAAGCGCTCACGCCGTTCTCTTTGCCGCTGCTCACGCCGACGCAACCCCCCCCCCTCCGGTCGTGTTGAACCCCGAGAGCATGATCCCCCACCATTCACCGCCCACCGTCACCATCCCCGACTCAGCTTCACCGAGAGCTGCTCAGGTATTGCCTTCTAACTCTCAGTCTTCATCACTTGAGCCCACTGCTCACATTGAAAATGGGCCTATAACCTTGGCCCATCCTCTCCTTATTTCTCAAGAGCCCACTGCTCAACTGAATAATGGATCGCAGCCAACGATCCAGCCAATTCCCAACCCAATACAACCATCTTCCTCACCTATCCCTACCGTACCAAACAATCCAAAACCCCAACCAACAATTCCGTTGATTCCTCCGTCCGAACCTACAACAAACTCCCACAAAATGCGAACTCGTGCCAAAAACAACATCACAAAACCGATTCGGAAGTTCACATTAACCGCTTCTCATTCCTCTTCTCTTCACACAGAACCTTCTACCGTTAATCAAGCTCTCAAGGATGAGAAGTGGCGAAAAGCTATGTCTGCGGAATATGATGCTCAAATCTTGAATCACACGTGGGATCTAGTTCCATCTGATGGTATCCAGAATAAGGTTGGTTGTCGTTGGATATTCACGACCAAATACCTCCCGAATGGTGACGTTGATCGCTACAAAGCTCGACTCGTTGCGCGTGGTTTCACACATCAATATGGTATTGATTACTCTGAGACTTTTAGTCTTGTTATCAAGTCTACAACTATCAGATTGGTTCTTCAGATTGCTATTACCAAAGGGTGGTCTATTAAGCAGCTTGACGTTAATAATGATTTTCTTCAAGGCATGTTAACAGAGGAGGTATACATGGATCAACCCCATGGCTTAAAACAAGCCCCGCGGGCATGGCACCTTGCGCTCAAAGAACACCTTCTCTCTTGTGGTTTCACAAATTCACTCGCAGATGCCTCGCTCTTCATCAAAACCAATGGTACATCATCTACTTATGTTTTGATTTATGTTGATGATATCCTAGTTACAGGAACTACACCCGCGTGTGTTCAAGACATACTCACTTCCCTAGCAGAACGATTCTCTATCAAAGATTCGGTTGATCTTCATTATTTTCTTGGGATAGAAGCGAGAAGAACAGCGCAAGGCTTACACTTGATGCATAGAAGATATATCCTTGATCTCTTGGCCAAGGCAAACATGACGGATGCCAAACCAGTCTCCACGCCTCTACAATCCTCTCCCAAGCTTACTTTTCACACTAGTGACCCTCTAGATGATCCAAAACAGTTTCGTTCAGTTGTTGGGAGTTTGCAGTATCTTGCCTTCACGCGACCAGACATCGCTTATGCTGTCAATCGCTTGTCTCAATTCATGCATAGTCCCACAACGGCTCTCTAGAACATCATCTCATGGTATTTTCCTAAGGTTACCTCTCTAGAACATCATCTCATGGTATTTTCCTAAGGTCTACATCTCCACTTCTTCTTCATGCTTTCTTAGATGCAGATTGGGTTGGGGATACTGATGACTATGTCTCCACCAATGCTTATGTTATCTACATTGGCTCTAATCCGGTCTCTTAGTCGTCAAGGAAGCAACGTGGGGTTGCTCGGTCATCAACAGAAGCAGAATATCGGGCTGTTGCAAACACTACCATGGAGATTCGTTGGCTATGTTCTCTCTTGACAGAATTGGGCATCACTCTTCCCTCCGCTCCGGTTATCTACTGTGATAATATTGGTGCCACTTACTTGTGTGCCAACCCGATTTTTCTTTCAAGGATGAAGCACATTGCTCTAGATTATCATTTCATACGAAATCAGATTCGAGCGGGAAGTCTTCGTGTCTCAAATGTCTCGACGCATGACCAACTCGCCAATGCACTTACCAAACCTTTGGGGAGAGCGAATTGTCATGCAGCATGTTGCAAGATTGGTGTGGATGTAGCCCCTCCATCTTGAGGGAGGGTATTAAGGAGAATCAGATAAGGCAATAGAATAATTTAAATCACAATTCTCAATCATATCCCTGTATATTCTCACTTTGTATTTACTCTCATAGATACTAGGTCTTCTCTTCTTCTCCTCTCCTCTCTGTGTATAAATTCGATCATGTATAGTTATCAAGATCAATACAATAATATTCTTAAATCTATATAGGCTATTTTTTCGTGGGTATATATGTTTTGCCACATATTACCCACAAAATGGTAGTCGTGGGTATAACCCCGTGGATATCAAGTTTTGTGGCTAATTCGTGGATAGTTTGCCACGAAATAGCCACGAAAAAATTCGTGAGTTTTTTGCCACGAAAGTGTTGCGTGCGTTTTTCGTGGCTAATGATTATGAATTAAAAAACAAATTACAGCCGGAGCTCACCGTGGCCGGTGGTCCGACGTCGACAAACTATCACCGTCGATGGTCCGCTAGTGCACCCAACATCGACCCAACGTCGCTGTGAACCTCCGTCATGTCAGTGACCTCACACGCCGCTGAAGGTAAATGCTAATTAAATCACTCAATTGCTTTGCAAGGGACTCGAACCCAGGAGGGAGATACACAGAGAGATGCAGTGACCACTGGACTACTGTGACATTGTTGAGGTTTAGAGTTAGAATATATGATTTATGATTTAAAGTTAAGAGTTTAGTTTGAGTTTAGAGTTTATGAGGTTAAAGTTTAGAGTTTAGAGATTAAGGTTGAAGTTTTAGAGTTTTGGAAGTTAAAGTTTAGAGTTTAGAGTTATGGATTGAAGTTGAAGATTTCAGGGTTTACAATATATGATTTAGAGTTTAGAGTTAAGGTTAAAGTTTAGAGTTTATGATTTATGATTTAGTGTTTATGATTTAGGGTTTATTTAGTGTTTAAAATATATGATTTAGAGTTTAGAGTTTAAATTTTGAATTTAGAGTTTAGAGTTTAGAGTTTATAAAGGTTTCAATTTTAGATGTTTTGGTTTAGAATATATAATTTATAGTTTTAAAATTTGGGTTTTTATTTTTTAGTTTAGAGTGTNTGATTTAGAGTTTAGAGTTAAGGTTAAAGTTTAGAGTTTATGATTTATGATTTAGTGTTTATGATTTAGGGTTTATTTAGTGTTTAAAATATATGATTTAGAGTTTAGAGTTTAAATTTTGAATTTAGAGTTTAGAGTTTAGAGTTTATAAAGGTTTCAATTTTAGATGTTTTGGTTTAGAATATATAATTTATAGTTTTAAAATTTGGGTTTTTATTTTTTAGTTTAGAGTGTTGAGTTTATAGTATAGGGTTTAGGGTTTTAATTTTGTTTATAAATTAGCCACAAACACATTTCGTGGCAAATTTGTGGCTATTTGGATTTAGCCACGAACACATTTTGTGGGAAATTCGTGGCTATCATAGCCACGACAATATCTCGTGGTTAATTTGTGGCTATATTAGCCACGACCACATTTCTTGGTTAATTTGTGGCTATTTTAGCCACAAACACATTTCATGGCAATTTCGTTGGTCTTTTCCCACAGAAACCCCACAAATTGTTTTGTGGGTTTTCGTGTGAAATTCGTGCGTTTTGTTAGCCATGAAAACTTTCGTGGGAAATTTCGTGGCTATATGCAATTTTTTTACTAGTGCAACATTTCGTGATATCACAATAGAATGAGACTCTAAGTCAATTACTTTTTACCCTTTATAACTCGATAGATAACCTATAAAAGCACATGGTCTAGCTATAGCAGAGAATTTATTCCTATCTTTATCGTAGGTGAAAACAAAGCATAAGCATCCAAAGTTCCTAAGATGAGAATAACTTGGGACTTTGCCTGAGAGTTCCACATAAGGATATTTGTTACCTAGCAATGAGGATGGTAGCCTATTAATCAAATAAAGAGAGGTTAAGACACAATCTGACCAATATGCTAGGGGTAAATTAGATTGAAAGAGAAGCGATCTTGCCACATTGAGCATATGTTGATGCTTACATTCAACAACAGAGTTCTGCTGAGGAGTGTAACCACAACTGAAATAATGAAACATATCCAAATCTCATAGCAAATCTATAAAATGTAACACAAGCGCATTGTCAGTTCGTATTGCCTTTACGCTGCATTTATATTGGGTTAGAATATACTTGAGAAAAGACGGAAAAAATGTTATAACATCACTCTTAGATTTCAACATATAAATCTAAGTAAACCTGGTACAATCATCAACGATAGTTAGAAAGTACTTAAAACCTTCAACATAATAAATGTGAAAAGGACCCCATTTATCCAAATGAATAAGATCAAAAGCATGAGTACACTGATTATTCAGAGATTCAAAAGGTAAACATTTTTGTTTAGCTAAAGGACATATGGAACAATGAGAATCAGAGTGACTTGAATTGTTTCTTTTTTTTTTTGTTGTCATGTGACTTGAATTGTTTCTAAGAATAAGTAAAGCATAGATTAATTTCTGAAGTTTTGTTGCTGATGGATGACCTAATCTTGCATGTCAAAAATCATCACTAGCAGCCACGAAAGCACACAAAGGACCTTCAGGAAGACATGAGTATGAGGGGCCTGTTCTGTCAAGAATATACAGATTCTGAAAGAGTTTACCCCTCTCAACCATCAAGCCCAGAGGATGGTCTTGTATAGAACAACCAAATGAATGAAAATGAGCTAAACAACAAAGATTCTTGACCAAAGAGCTTATGTTAATCACATTGAAACGAAAGTCTGGAACATATAACACATTATGCAATACTAACTTTTCATTTGTGAAAACAATGCCAACATGATTAATAGGTACTTTTCATTTGTGAAAACAATACTAACTTTTCATTTGTGAAAACAATGCCAACATAATTTGTGAAAACAATGCCATCATAATAACACATTATGCAATACTAACTTTTCATTTGTGAAAACAATGCCAACATAATTTGTTAAAATAATTCCTCAGTTTTGTCCAAGCTCTCCATGATCATATCAAGGCACCACTATCAATAATCCAATCATCACATAACAACATGTTATGCAAAGAAGAAAGCACATTATGTTGAAGAGATAATTTTTGATCTGAGGCAAAAGTAAGATCAAATAAAATGATACCAGATGTTGATTGAGTAGCCATCACCCCATGATTTGTGACAGTAGGAATAGCCTTGTTCGAGTCATGTGTCATTTGCATAGGTTGATGTTGTTGATTTTATTGAAAGATCGAATCGCTGATTTGTTGAGGTGTGAAATGCGGTTGAACAATGTGTTGAGTAGGATGTCCAGAAGGTTGAGGAAAACCAGTGTGCTGCATCATGGATGGATAAAGATATTGTTGGGGGGTATTATGAGCACACACATTCGCAACTGCGTTAGATTTTTGGAGATTCTACTGTGGGGAAAGGTGTTGGACTGGTACTTTTGTTGAGACTTTAACTTATAACTCAGAGGGTATCCATGAACTTTAAATCACTTATGAATTGTATAGACTATCTTGCCACAATGAGAAAAATCAGCTTTTGTTGGTTCTTGTTGACGTTATAATCAGCAATGTATCCTTCAGATTGATTTTCCTTCTCGAGATTAGTCTTGCTTGAGACTTGAAAGGAAACATTATATATTCTTGAGGTTGGTTTTATCAGCTTCTACCTTTCCTCTTGAGTCACAATGTTGGATGCTTCTTCAATTGTAGGCCTAGGTTTAAGCATCATAATATGAGTGCGAGTTTGGTCAAATGACTCATTAAACCCCATATGAAACTTGGTTACTCGACTACGTTGCTGAAGTTTCCCCCACAAAACAACAACACTGTACTCACACTTTCCACAGGTGCAAAACCGGAAGCTCAACGTAGTTCTTGTGTTCCTCCCATAAAGTCACACGCTTAGTGTAGTAAGTAGATACATCCAAAGAACTCTTTCTCCAAGCCGCTGCTCAATGTCATACACTCTGACGTATCATCTTGCTTGAATCTTGACAACAAATTTTGCCAAATCCCTTTGGTCATTGAAATGAAATGAAAACTATTTCCAATCTATTTGGAGACATAGTTCATTATCCAGGTCGCACCAATATCATTGCAACGAGACCATGTTCCATAGTCTCTATGTTCCATCGAAGGCTTTGAAATAATGCCATCGATAAAACCTAATTTGTTCCACACATTCAAGGTCATATGCATCGAACGCTTCCAAGAATGAAAATCGAATAGATTTGCTAGTCTATCAGAAACAAGAACTAGACTAGCATGATCACCATTATGCAAAAATAGGGATTATCGTACGAATCCACATTTGAACGAAGTGATTCACCTGAAGGTTGCAAACCTGAACCTTGTCTAGTTGCTCCAGTCATCATCAAAATGAGCGATTAGCGAGAAAAAAGGAAGATTGAAAGAAGGAAAGAAGAAAATTGAGAAGATATCTTCAGGAAACGAAGATTATTCAAGTGTAATTTGAGAAAAAGAAATTGCAAGACAAAAGGAATCAAAACACTTCTCAGACGGAGATGAAGAATCAAAGAAATTTGGAAAACAAAAGGATCATCATCCTCGAAAGATCAGAAAAACGAGGAAATTTTTTATACCATATTAAAGATCGATCGAAGAGACGAAGAAGAGAGAATTTTCAGATTCAATTAGATAAAAAGTTTCGTTACAAGATGAATACACTTTATACTAAACGCCTAGCTAAATTAACTTAACGACTTAATCAATTAATTAAAACGTAATTAAGTTAATTTGAACTAAATCGAAGTAAACCAGTGAAATGGTATAAACTCTAATAATATTTATTAATAATGTGATTCATTAAAAAAAATTTATAGTAGGTAAACTATGTTTTAATATAATAGATTACGTAGTTAAATTTTTTTTTTTGGTTAACAACTATGAAAAACTCAAGGAGTCTACAAGAAGATTTTATAGTTAGGATTAATAAAATAAGAATATGTTTTGATTTAGAAAATTCATTTAAAATGGTTTATTATGATTTATAAGTAGATAATTCTATTTAAATATAATAGATATGTAAAGGATTTATTTATTAATCAAATTTAAGAACTGATAATAAAGTTGCGAGGGTCCAATGACTGGAAATTTCAGTGAAAAAAAGTTGGTTGGAAATTTCATCAGAGGTTTGGGGATACGAGTTTACAGTTATTCCATTGTTAGTTTAATTATGTAAACGTTTGTAAAATAAAATAAAAAGAGCCATTCTTTTATAGATGTTGAAGATTAGTTAGTTTGAATTTTATTTACTCCACATTGATTTCAGTCATTAAATTGGCTACTGTAAACATCTTGTGAAAAGAAGATCCAACTTTCTTTTACTGATGTCAAATATTAGTTTGGGTTTCGATTTATGATCTTTCATCTATATCTATTGGTCATCTTTAATGAGGGAGTATAAAAAATAATCTTGAAACTTCATATGAAATGAAACGAGGGAGTATAAAAAAAAGAATTTACAAATGATGTGGTGGAATAAATATCTGAGATAAAATTTAAAGATGATAGAAATATGGTAAGAATGAAGAAAGCATAAAGTATTTACCAACCAAAACAAAAAGTTGGTTAAGAAACGGCGTTAAAGAAAGTGATCAAAATCGTAACGTGGAGTCGAATAATGTTTAACGGAGTTAGGCTGCTTCTTCTCACCTTCGTTTGCTTGCCTACTCCTATATATTTATTAGCAGATGATATGTCTTCAAGCTTCTCCAAGTTACATCAACATATCCAACAATGTCGATCTGCAAAAGTCTCTTAACTCTCTCAGCAACAACTCTTATCATTCTTGCGTTATTTGTCTGTTTAACTATGTAAGCTTGAAAGATTTCAATTTGGAACAGAGATTAATCGAATCTCTGGTACAATGAAAGCAAAAAAAAGTAACTATTTTCTTGGGTAATCTACATTTGTTGTATACAGAGCTCATAAAACAGAGGAGGAGCTAAAGTCTCATAGCTCGAGCAATAATTCATCGACGGCCGATGTGTGAGTTTTTCACTTTCTTGGTTTTAATCTCAGCCGTCCAGATTTGTTTCAACGAGAAGTTCTTCTAATGATTATCGTTTTCGTATGTTCAGGTTATCTAACGGTAACAGTAACGGTGCATGGAATAAACACGCCGTTAAAAACCCACAAGAAGTAGCTGCAATGGTTGATATGTATGATTCTCTCTTTCCTGCTTTAATCTTTCAATACATTTCAACAATCCCAAAAATCCTCTTATAATTTCCTCTTTTAGTTCTTCACATAAATTTGTATAAATTCTCTTTTCTTTGATTTAGAAACTTCCTTTTTGGACTAGAAGGTTCTTTGTGACACAGACACGCCGTGATCGGCATTTATGGCGCCTCTGTAATCGCTATTTTTCCACCGACGCAAACGTATATTTAATGTATACACATATTTGTGTATAAATATATAAATCTCGACTTTTATTAATGCATACATCATAAAATAATACAAATATCAAATTAAAAACAAAACAGAATAATCTAACGCTTTTTCGTATTGTCCGTATCACAACAAACTTAAGTCACATTTATTACACCACATGGGTCCCTTCTCTTCCTCCACGTGATTTTATTGAAGTGCAGGGCCTTTTAAGCAATAAAAAAAAACACTTTGAGTCAAATTGATAAAAACTTCAAAGATTTACACACTTTTTGCTATTTACAATCAAATACAGGGCTACTATGATCAATCAAAACTTTTGTGTCGATTCCATAAATAGTTTAAAATATTTCGACTTATTTTGAATTTATTTTCGCTTGCAGGAGTATAAGAAACAGTACGGAGCGGAGGAAATTGGGATTCTTCTCTTGCGCCACCGGAAATCCAATCGACGATTGTTGGCGATGTGATCGGAATTGGCATCTCCGAAGAAAACGTCTCGCTAATTGCGCTATTGGTTTTGGTCGTAACGCCGTCGGAGGTCGCGATGGTCGTTACTACGTCGTTACAGATCCATCGGATCACGACGCCGTTAATCCACGACCGGGGACTCTCCGACACGCCGTTATTCAGAATCGTCCTTTATGGATTGTCTTCAAGCGAGATATGGTGATTACTCTTACGCAGGAGCTAATCATGAATAGCTTCAAGACAATCGATGGACGAGGCGTGAATGTTGCGATCGCAGGCGGCGCGTGCATTACGATTCAGTATGTGACGAATATTATTATCCATGGGATTAATATTCATGATTGTAGGCGGACTGGTAACGCCATGGTGAGAAGCTCGCCGTCGCATTATGGGTGGCGGACTATGGCGGATGGTGACGCTATCTCGATTTTTGGGTCTAGTCATATTTGGATTGATCATAATTCTTTGTCTAACTGTGCTGATGGATTGATTGATGCGATTATGGGATCTACTGCTATTACAATCTCCAACAACTATCTCACTCATCACAATGAGGTTAGATTCTTCGTCTATTCTACTGCCTTATATTACCAAATTGGCTATGCCTAAAATGGGGATTCAGTGGGAAGAGCTGCAGTTGTTGTGGGATCACGTTTTTGGTGAATTTTCAAAACAATTTTGATGCATAAGTTGCCAAATGAGTCAGTATAGTGAACTCAATTGCGTAGGGTTGTCACGTAAGTTGTGTCGAAGATGCATAATGTGTTTGTTTGTCTTTTGATCAGAGACAACAAATTTTGATAACTTTTTTAGTAGGATAGTTATCGACATTTTTTTGTCATGAACCTTCAAAAGTTGAGAAGAATTTTCTTGATGGCAATGCAGGTTATGCTGATGGGGCATAGTGATTCCTACACAAGAGACAAGATGATGCAAGTGACTATAGCATACAACCATTTTGGAGAAGGGCTTATACAGAGAATGCCAAGGTTCTTCTCCATTTCCTAATTTTTTTACTGTGATTGTTTTGCCTCAGAAATCAAGAGGGTTAATTTCTTTTTGCTGTTATTTTTCAGGTGTAGACACGGTTATTTCCACGTTGTAAACAACGATTACACTCACTGGGTAATGTATGCAATTGGTGGAAGTGCAAACCCTACCATTAACAGCCAAGGCAATCGGTTCCTCGCCCCGGCAAACCCTTTTGCCAAAGAGGTATACCCATAAAGTTCACTGATTGAAAGTAGGATCATACTAAGAGAAAGAGATGGATCTGAATAGTAATAATGGGTTTTTGGCAGGTGACAAAGAGGGTAGGTTCATGGCAAGGAGAATGGAAGCAATGGAACTGGAGATCGCAGGGAGACCAAATGCTCAACGGTGCTTACTTCACTAAATCTGGAGTTGCTGCTCCTGCAAGTTATGCCAGAGCCTCTAGTTTGGGAGCTAAACCATCTTCCATTGTAAGTATGCTTACTTACAGCTCTGGTGCCCTTAAATGCACGATCGGTATGCGGTGTTAGTTAACTGTATAAACCATCAAAACACAACCGAAGAAGATACTGACTTAGCCAGAGGAAAATAAGAAGAAAACGTAAACTTGTTATCTTCTTTTCATTGTCTCATTTTCTCTTTTACCATCTTAGACTCCTCTCTGCTCCCTCTCGTCAACCTGGGCCAGGTTTGATGAGCCAAAGTGTTGTTCGATTCTCCAAATTGTAGTACAGTTCTTCCTCAATACTCTTTTGGTATATCGTCATCATCATGTATTATATATTCTTCTATCAATGTAATGATTTGAATTGCTTCTGTTACATCGTTCTCATTGATTAAGTGTAGTTATAAATCAAATAAAGAATTGTTTTCTGTTCTTTGAAACAAAAACCTATAAATAACATAAATTAGCTTAGAATGGAGCTTCGACACCGATTCTGGTTCCTCTTCCAACTGCTTCAAAACCTCTTCCATTGTTGGTCTGACGGCTGTAACAGTTGCAAAACATCCCATTGCTAATTTTAACGCATGAACCAAGCTTTCTTCCATTGTGTTGGTACCTGAATCGTACCAGATTAAAGAAGGTGGCCCAAAAAAAGACGAAGTCCACAGAGAAAAAGGTCTCGATTCGAAAGTGTAAACAGTAAACCGGACACTGTTCACTATAAATAAGGAACAATATCGTACAAGCAAAAGGAGAAAAAACAGTGATTGAGTTCGCTATAGTAGAGAGAGAGTATAGACTTAAAGAGAGTAATTCGAGGATCGTAATCTACCTCGTTCTGTAATCTGAGCTCGACTTAAGGGTCAAACTTAGCTCGTGATCTCGCAAACGATTGTGATATAAACACCGATCAACTCGGCTCCCCTTAAGTGGGAAGTGGCCATCTTATTTACTTTCTGCTTAGCTTAGTCCGCACTTAAATTATCTCGCACCTCATCTAACTAGTAACATCTCTCTAGCGAACTCGTGTAACATAACCAACTCTAACTCATTTACATTCAAGTCCTTTATTTTTCAGTAATTACTTTAAGCAATTCATTTCCGCTTTGAGATTAATATTGAATGCCATATTTCGCCTATGTTCTAACAGATTAACACTTGGATTCAATCTTATTTTCCTTGTGATTATTTCTGGGATCAACATTTGGCGCCGTATGAGGGGACAATACTGCGTCCTGAAGGATAAAAACCTCGGAGTACCGCGGGATAATCAAAAGTCACAAAGTAACCGTCGAGCGAAGTCAAAAACAGTTCAGATCAGAACAAATGGCCGAAGAGACAGTGATAGTCGAGCCTGTCACCAACGAAGAAGGCGAGCAGCAGCCTCAACAGGCAACAAATCTCAAGATCTTGCCCCCGACGAGCGGCAGCAGTGATCCGTCAAAAGACACACACTACAATCAAACCGATCTGATGAAAATGCTCATCGAGCGCATGGATCACAGAGATATCGAGAATCAGAAAACAAGCGAGCTCATCGAGAGCATAGTCCGAGAGAGCAGTGAAGCCTTCAGCGTTAGATCTCCGACTGAGCCACGGAAGATCGAACTCTCCAAGCTCGTGAACTACGCCGAAGTGGAGTTTCCCCCGTCCCGGACTGAACAACACACTTCGATTCGCCAAGAGGCGACAGTGCAAAGGGTCGGAGCCGAGATCCAACAAAATCCTTACACGCCTCCAACAATCCGCGAGGAAGTTGCAGACTGGAGGGACCTCGAGATAAAGAAGATGAGAGCAAAGATCGCCGTGATGACCTCACATGTCCATCGAGCGACGAGCTCAACTCCCGAGATCGAGCGAGTTCTAGAGGAGACTCAGAGAACCCCGTTCACTGACAACATTACAAGCGTCAGATTTCGCCACGACGGAAAGCTCAGGTGTCCGATCTACGACGGGAGGACGGATCCCAGAAACTTTATGACGGAATTCTCCATCGCAATGGGAAGATCTCACTTCGCACCGGAGGAGCGAGATGTCGGATACTGCCAGCTCTTTGTAGAAAACCTCAACGGGGCAGCGCTCAGGTTGTTCTCTAGGCTGGAGGCTAACACCATAGATAGTTTCCGAACCTTGACGACCTCGTTCATGAAGCACTACTCCATGTATATACAGAAGAGCGCGTCGAACACCAATTTATGGACCCTGTCGTAGAGGGCAGAGGAGCCGCTCCGGGAGTTCCTCGGCCGATTCAAGGAGATAGTGTCTAGTGTGACCATAGCGGACGACGCGGCCATAACGGCCCTGCGCAACGCCCTTTGGTATAAGTCGAAGTTCCGCGACGATCTGTTGCTTAACCAGCCGGCGATGCTGGACGACGCTCTACATCGCGTAACTTGTTTCATCTAAGCAGATGAAGAGTATGCGGTCCTAGAGAAGAAATATACTCCCGCGAAGGCAGCAAGCTCGAGAGAAAAGCCGAAAGAAGAATATCGTGAGACGAGGCAACATTGCAGCGGGAAAGATGCGAGGTCGTCCAAGACAATAGCCTACATTGACAAAGGAAAGCAACAGTTGGGGAACTAGTCGCCTCGAAAAGGCGACGACGTGAAAAGTTCATAAAATCCTGAAGATTACTGCGACCATCACCAGAGGTACGGTCATTCGACGCAAGACTGTCGATATCTTAAGTTCCAGCTGATGAACCAGTACGAGAAAGGTGGTGTCAAGGTGGATCGAGATGAGCGTAACAAGCGGAAAGGAGGTGGACCCCCACGAAGAGATGACGACTAAAACAACGAACGAAGGGGTCAGGACAAGGAGCGAGGTCCGGAGAGGCAACCCCGAGAAGCGCGGCAAGAAGACGAAGTAGATCCTGGCCAGCCAGAGAACAACGAGCCCAGTGTCAGGAAGCGAATCAATGTAATAATGGGCGGAGTCTTCAATTGCAAGGACTCGGTGCGAGCAATCAAGGCTAGCGAGAGAAGATCAACCTCGACCCATAGGCAAACTCGTCAGGTATCGAGCGAGATACCAATTACCTTCGACGAAGAAGATACCGGCTCGCTAGATTTCCCGCACCAAGACCTGCTAGTAATCGAGATCAACATTCGGAACTGTGACGTATCAAGAGTTTTGATCGACACATGAAGCTCAATTGACCTTATGTTCAAAGAAACACTGGAAAAAATGGGAGTAGACCATTCCGAAGTAAAACCGAACATTCACCCGCTGACAGGATTCTCAGGGGAGACATCAACCACCGTCGGAACGATCAAGTTACCCGTGAGCGCAGGAGGGGTAATGAGCATATGCCGATTCTATGTCATCGATAAACCGACAATCTATAACGCGATTCTGGGAACACCGTGGCTCACTGCAATGAAAGCCGTCGTATCAACTTATCATCAATGTGTGAAGTTCCCGACTCCGTAAGGAACAAAAACGATCTGAGGAAGCCAATCCGCATCATGAGCTTGCTACGTTGACGAACATAGAAAGAGAGCGGCTCCCATCCAATAGCATTTACTGATCGGGGCAGGAAGAAGCGAGGCCCCGAAAAGAGGAGATCTGGACACGAGCACCAGTATCAAGATGATAGTAGTGGACGATTCGAATCAGGAAAGAGAGATCGGAATAGGCAGAGATCTAGATCCAGAGGTGGAAAAGAGATTGGTAGATTTTTTGAGAAGTAATCTAGGGACCTTCACGTGGTCAACCAGCGATATGCCAGGGATCGATCCCAAGGTGACATACCACGAGCTCAACGTCGATCCAACGTTCAAGCCAGCGAGGTAGAAGATGCGAAAGTTGGGTCGCGAGAAGGTCTAAGCTGTGAACGACGAGGTGACAAGGCTCCTTAAAGCGGGATCGATCTGCGAAGTGCAATACCCCGAGTGGTTGGCAAATCCTGTAGAAGTGAAAAAGAAAAATGGAAAGTGGAGGGTCTGCGTCGATTTCACAGATCTGAATAAGGCATGCCCAAAGGACAGTTTCCCGCTCCCGCATGTCAATCGTCTGGTGGAAGCGACAGCGGGAAACGAGCTCCTCTCCTTTATGAATGCGTTCTCAGGATACAATCAAATCTTCATGAATCCATACGATTGTGAAAAGACGTCGTTCATCACGGACAAGGGGATCTACTGCTATAAAGTAATGCCATTCGGGTTGAAGAACGCCGGAGCAACCTATAAACGTCTTATCAATAAAATTTTCGAACAACAGATTGGGAGAACGATGGAAGTGTATATCGACGACATGCTCGTCAAATCGACCAAAGCATCAGACCACATCGCCCATCTCGGCGAATGTTTCCAGATCCTGACTAAGTATAGCATGAAGCTGAACCCGACGAAGTGCACATTCGCAGTCACCTTAGGGGAGTTCTTGGGATACGTGGTCACGAAGCGAGGAATCGAAGCTAACCCGAAGCAGATCGCAGTTGTCACTTCGCTACCATCGCCCATAAACGCGAAAGAAGTGCAACGTTTAACAGGAAGAATAGCTGCTCTCAAGCAGTTCATTTCGAGGTCGACAGATAAATGTCCCCCGTTCTACCAACTCCTCCGGACGAACAAAAAAATCGAGTGGACTGAATAGTGCGAGGCAGCGTTCACACAACTCAAGGAGTATTTGTTGACCACACCGATATTAGTGAAACCCGAGGAGGGCGAGATGTTGTTTCTGTACATTGCCACAACCGGAGCAGCCGTCAGCGGGGTGCTTATAAAAGAGGATCGAGGTAAGCAAAGACCGATCTTCTACATCAGCAAAAGTTTGAACGAAGCCGAGTCCCACTACCCGGCGCTGGAGAAATTAGCGCTAACAGTTATCATCTCGGCTCGAAAGTTGCGACTGTATTTCCAATCCCATTCGATCACTGTGCTCACCAATCAACCGATTCGAACAGTGCTCCATAGCCCAAACCAGTCTGGGCGGCTAACCAAGTAGGCAATAGAGCTAAGTGCGTACGATATCGAGTACAAGCTAGAACAAGCGCCAAAGCAGATTTCATCATCGAGATTCCCCCCGACGGAGGAAGAATAGAGGAGTCGGGAGGCAAATGGACTTTGCACGTAGATGTTCATCATCAAACCAAGGATCCGGGATCGACATACGTCTCACCTCGCCGACAGGAGAAATATTAGAGCAGTCCTTCAGGCTCCGATTCCCAGCCTCGAACAACGAAGCTGAGTACGAAGCACTCGTAACCGGAATGCGCCTTGGTAAAGAAATCGGAGCAGAAAGGCTCCAAGCTTCCTGCGACTCGCAGCTGGTAACCAGCCAGTTCAGCGGAGAGTACGAAGCAAAGAACGAAAAAATGGACGCCTACCTCAAGGTGGTCAAGCAGTTAGTCGGGGGATTTAAAGAGTTCGCTATCTCAAAGATCCCTCAAAGCAAAAACACACAGGTCGATGCCCTCGTTGCGCTAGCTTCAACCTCGGACCCCGATCTAATAAGAGTGATACCAGTCGAGAGCATCGACAATCCGAGCATCGAGCTCCCAAAAGGAATCTACATCACCTTCGAAGCGGGGAACCGAGCATAACCTATGATCACCAGCGAACCCAACCCCGAGGAAACAGAGGACTTGACGAAAGAAATTATCAACTACATAACGGAAGGAAAAATGCCCGAGGATAAATGGGAAGCGAGGAAACTGAGAGCTAGAAGCGTCCGCTACACCATAATCCACGAAAAGTTTTTCCGATGAGCGCGTCGGGGATCTTGCTGAGATGCATCAGTGGAGGCGGAATCGATCGAGTAATCGAAGAAACACACGAAGGAGCCATTACTGGTTCATACACGTTTGGATGACAAGGAACCAATTATGCCTGAGGAAGAACCATCTCTCCAAGCACCAACTGGTCCCATCACTAGAGCACAAGCGAAGCGGCTTGCTGGAGCTATCATGCACACATGGGAAGACTTGGAGATGACTTACTACGTCTTGAAGGAAAGGGAGTCGGATGCACACATCTTTCTCCTTTCATCTTCAAGGAACTAAACCAACATTGAGATGGTTTGGGGTACTCTTTTACCTTCGGTGGGTTTTGTCCCAATGGGATTTCTCACCAAGGTTTTTAATGAGGTCCATTGCACATGAACCAACTCCCAAGGTCCCAAAAGAAAGAGCTTCATCACTTATGAAATATAGCCGTTACTCTCTCTTTGTGACCTTGTCGTTTTTCCCTTTCTTTGTTTGCGTTTTACCCCTCATGTTTAGGGCTTCTTTTCTGTCTTTAGTATTTAAACCTTTTGTTTGAGAACCTTTTGCCTTAGCTAGCAATTTGAAATCAAAACCGAGAAGTTCTCTCTTGTTAGCTCATGCATAAGTGCGTAATATCTTGTGCGATATAAGTGTGTCACATCTTAGATCTTTAGGTGTATCAAGGGTTCTTCATCCCCTTGGTGATCCTCTCGTTTATTTACCCTTTGTTTCCATCATTCGCCTCATTCCATCGTTACCCGTCGCCCATTTCGTGTCCTCACCGTCGTTCTCCTCCCTCCGTCGTCAACCGCCGGTTCTGTTCCGATCGATCTATCTCATTTGCCACAAGACTCAACCCCTAAAAGTTCCAGCCCCATCGGAGTTCATTTGTGCGAGGAAGTTTCTCAAGAAGTCCTTGTACGGCCCGACGAGGCCGTACCGTACGTGCCCGGCGACCCCCATCGGCCACCATCGACCAAATCTTCCCTTTTCGACATTTCCCCTCGACTGAACCTCATCATTTGCCATCAAAGAGAGCCTCAAGCAAAGTCGTCAACTTTGGAGTTTATTCGGTCGAAGGAACACGCTCAACTTCTCTTCCGTACACTGGCGTTCCGTACCGGCCGTACCAGACGATACCAACTTCAAACCCATCGACCATATCTCTTCATTTCTCTTATCTCTCACGACTGTTCTTCTTTTTATATATGTTTTGTCGACAAATAACAAAACTCGCTTCATTTGATCGTAGGTTTGAGAGCTTGGACGTTGAGATCGCTTCATACTAGCCGGTCGTCGACGGATCCGTCTCCAGGGGCGATTTCACATAACTCAGCGTGTATCAAGTGGCNGCTTCATTTGATCGTAGGTTTGAGAGCTTGGACGTTGAGATCGCTTCATACTAGCCGGCCGTCGACGGATCCGTCTCCAGGGGCGATTTCACATAACTCAGCGTGTATCAAGTGGCATCAGGAGCCAGCTTGGAGCCTCTTGAACCTAAACCAAGGGAGTCTTCATCTCCTTATCGAAAGTTTTCATTTTCATGCATTTTAGTTCATTTCCGCATTAGATCTAAGAGAAAACCCAAAAAGATTTTAACTTTTGTTTATCCTTGCATTGTTAAGTCCAGATCTGTCTTGTTTTGTTCTTCGTGTAGTTGTTTTGTGTTTCATATCTTAAAGAGCTTATCTATCTTTTTGAATCGGTTTTGGTAGGAAGTTTTTCAAAAGTTTAAGTTTGAATCGGTTAATCTCTTTACNGTGTAGTTGTTTTGTGTTTCATATCTTAAAGAGCTTATCTATCTTTTTGAATCGGTTTGGTAGGAAGTTTTTCAAAAGTTTAAGTTTGAATCGGTTAATCTCTTTACCAAAAACTGAGTTTGTGTGTTCTTTGGCGTTTTGTACAGGTCATAGGGAGAGAAAGACACGAGTTATCGCCTCCCCTTGACCGTGCACCAGCTGGCCGCGCGTGTGTTCTCTCACTCGCGTATGTACGCCGGGACCACACCGTACAAGGCACTCATTCCCTTATAATTGCACTACGAGGAAGAGTGTAAGGAAAAGCTATTCTCGTCCTAAAGGGAAGGGGCAAAGGAGCAAAGGAGGAAAAGGCGATTTGAGAGAAAGTTCTCACGGTCGTACGTGGTGATCCCACGCTCTTGATACGTGCGAACCAAGTGGGCGTGTCGAACCTAACTTGCCCACCACGGCTCCTCACCAATATCAGATCCGTGCCTCTCAAGGCAACATCACTCGACCAGGATCTCATTTGCCGCTTCAGCATAATCGACCAGCCACTACACCTAACGCTCCACCCGAGCGCATGGCGGAACAGCCGAACGCACTGCCACCACCAGACCAGACATCAACTCTCATTCAGATCATCAATGAGAGGTTTAAAGAGTTAAGGAGAGAGCTCAACCCTCAAGCACCAGCTGCCCAACCTCAAGACGTGCGTCAACTTCCCCAACGGCCGAGAGCTAGAGAACCATACACGGAAGAGGAAGAAGAGCTTGCACCGCAAAGAATGAGGCCTTGGAGACATCCTCGAGGTCCTCATCCTAGACAACAACCGGAGTGGGATCATGTTAGAAGGCAGTTTGAAGAAGAGGATCAGTATGAGCCGCGTGAACCAAGAAGGGTTCCAAGAGAGCAGAGCCAAAGAAATATTTACCTAAGGCATTATGATGATGAGGATGATCTCTCTGACCACACTAGTCAAGCATCCCAAAGACCTTACCACCATGAACCAAGGCATGACCGCATTGAAAGGTTTAATATAAGGATTCCTCCATTGCATAGGAAAAGTGATCCGGATGCATACTTGGAATGGGAGAAGAAGATTGAGCTGGTTTTCGAATGCCAATGGTACTACGAGGTTAACAAGGTCAGGATGGCAGCTACAGAGTTCCATTACTACGCCCTTAGCTGGTGGGATCAATTAGTAACTTGAAGGAGGAGAAATGGGAAGAATCCCATTGAGACATATACCGAACTCAAAGCGGCCATGAGAAGAAGGTTTGTGCCGAATCACCATCACCGAGACCTTCATCAAAGGCTTAGAAGATTGACTCAAGGATCCAAGTCCGTTGAGGATTACTTTCAAGAGATGGAGATGCTTCTCTTACGAGCCGACCTTAGAGAAGACCGTGAAGCCACTATGGCTAGATTTCTTGGTGATCTTAACCGGGAAATTCAAGATCACTTGGAGCTTCAACATTACTTGGAACTCGAGGAGATGCTCCACAAAGCAGTGATGATAGATCAACAAATCAATCGTAAAGGGAAGGCCCCTTTCAAGCCATCTTTCTCCAAAGACAAGCCGCCTTACAACCGGGATTGGAACACTTTGAATAAGCCCACGGCCCCAACAACCAATTAAGTAACCAAAGAGCAACCTCCAACTTTTAGAGACAAGGGCAAAGGGATTCCCAACCCAACAAGATCACGAGATGTTAAATGCTTCACGTGTCAAGGCCGAGGACATTATGCAAATGAATGCACTAACAAACGAGTGATGATTCTTCTTGATGATGGAGAGTATATTTCAGAAGATGAGGAGGTCATACAA
>OVAO01000420.1:5917-21509 GCA_900406285.1 Biscutella auriculata | reverse complement strand
ACACTACATTGATTTGAGATTTGAACATCTCTTGATTATTGAATCTTGTAGAATCTTTCTTAGGTGATAAATTGTTGAGAATTGGGATTAAATGTGAACTGAACCTTGATTGGTTTGCTCTAAAAATGATTGTCCTTGCTCTTGGTTTATATGCTTATTTGATCTTGCCTTTCTTGAATCAACTTGGGCGTTAGCTATTTGCTATTCGAGTTTAATGAATTCTTGTGTCTTGACTATTTTCTTTTTAGGATCAACATCATGTCAAGCTTAAGGATACCTGTCAAAGATGAAAGAAAGGCGTTTCTCTTCTGATGGAGCCCATGATCCCATCATCAGTCTCCACCGATGGAGAATTCGATTCCCCCCTCCCCCCAAAACTTATATTGAGGTCCGATCTTCTCACCTTTTTCCATGCTTTTGCATCTAGTTTTCTTTATATATTTTTTTGTTCCTTCCCTATGCTTACACAGGGACTTTGTAGTTTAAGTTTGGGGGAGGGACCACGTTATCACTGATGTCGTGTTCTATTTTGTTTTCTCTGATTGAGTCACATGTGCATTGTTAATAGTTATGTTTGATTTTGAGAAAAAACCAAAAAACCAAAAAATTTCGAAAAAACCAAAAATTTAGATTGCATTACATTCTAGCATAGGATCGAGTCACATTTAGCTTGCATTCGGTTTTCAAAAGAGAGCTTTAACATCTTTACTCGCAATCATCGAGTCCATTCGTGTAGTTTTGAAAAGTCCTGAAGTTCTAAGTTCTTGATCTGGAAGTTTAAAAAGCTAAGTCCTCAGATTTTGAAGCCTGCTAGCTTAGGAATGCTTTCATTATTATTTGAGTTTAGTCCTGAACATTAAGTAGCATGATCTTGGTTGCACAATACATTCATATTTTTCTTATTTCAAATGAGTTTTGGGCACTTTAGCCTATACACTTTTGCCCGAACTCGGTCATTCTCCCTTTTGGAATGATTCCCCTCTCTCCCTTTTACCCTAGCCTAAACACTCATGAGAACTTTTGATTAATTTAGTGATTGCGGTATTGCAAAAACTTGAGAGATTAAGAGCACTGATTGAGAACATCCAATGGGTAGTCTAGGATGTTGGGACAGAGAGGAAAATAAAAGAAAGCTTGGAAAGCCTAAAATATCGTTTATTATACAATGGATAGAACAAGTTAGGATTCTGGGAGTGTTCGTTGGAAAATAAAAAAGGAAGAAAAAGAAAGAGAAAAGAAATGGGTGGGTAGAGAAACGAAGAAAAAAAAATCACCAGAGAAAAATAAAGAAAAAAGGGATGTGGATTATGAAACCAAAAAGGTTTAGGTAGACTCTAGTTTTAGAAAAGAAAAATACTCCAATGGAAAGAAATAAAAATNAAAGAAAAATACTTCAAGGGAAAGAAATAAAAAAGAAAAAGAAAAGAAAAGAAAAAGAAAAAAAATAGAAAGAATAAAAACCTTGGAGTAGAAGAAAGAAAGAAAAATTCTTAAGTCTCAGAAAAGAAAGAAAAATGGTGAAGATAGAAATTCAAAGAGAGTAGAATTGGGTAGGGTTTAGAGTCTAGTTTAGGTGGTTTTGGATGCTCGATATTGGTCCCCTAAATGCTCTCTATCTTGATTGGTTTTGCTCTAACCCTTTCACTCCACGAGAGAACCCTTGTTACAATCAACCTTCATGCCTTGAGGAACCTTCTCTCTTTCTTGCATTAAAAATCCCCTTTATACCGAACCGATTGAAACCATTGTGTATGTCTTGATCATGTTTCACCCTCACCTGAATGAATGTAGGAAATCATGAATAGGTTTAGTTAGGAGAATCGTCTTGGCTTGGTAATAATGATGGATGGAAATTGAGCTTGCATGATAGGATGAGTAGTTATGCATGATTGGAAACGCTCTCATAGTTGACTTTAGACTGTTAAGCTCTTGTTTTTCAAGCCTCATTCTCTTATTTAGGTTTGGTTTTGCTTGAGGGAAAGCAAGGTTTAAGTTTGGGAGAGTTGAAATACTCGGTTTTTGTCGCCTTTTTACCCATCTTTTACGATCATTTTAGCATAGATTATGATGCATTAGAGTCCTTTTGGCTTGCATATTTTATATACTATGCATTTTAGGTGATTAGAAGATCAAACATCAATTGGGAGCATAAAGGACCAAAAGAGTCGAGAATTACCCATTTTCGGGCCGTAAAATCGGTCTAGGGCCAAGCAGCATCGACCAAAGCACCTCGGATCAAGGCATATCGGCCACATAGCAACCAAATCGACCACTTCATGCCCATGGTCTCAATATCGGCCATAGAAGGAGGAATATCGGCCATGTCATGCTCTGGGACTCAATTCGGCCACGTCGTGCTCCAGATCTCAATATCGACCACAATATCGGCCAGTGAGTGCTCCAGATGCCAATATCGACCACAGAAGAGACAATATCGGCAATGAAGTGCTCCATAATCAATATCGGCCACAGTCTCGGCCCCTTCATGGCCGATATTGGATGTGACTCAAGCCAAAATATGAAGCCCTAGATTTCTCACCTATAAATACTCCCCTTTGCCACCATTTGGAGAGAGATCTTTTAAGTACAAGTTTTAGTAGCCTCCTTAGGGAGAGCCACTGTAGTTTTCTTTCTTGTTCTTAGTTCGTATTTTAGATCTTGTAATGACGTTTTGTTAAGGAACCTTGCCTTAAATTCAGTTTTATTGCTTTGCCTTTGCTTGATTCAATCTGATTAAGATGTTTATGGTTTATGAGTAGTTACCTTTGGGTATTTGATTAGGCTAGAGCAAGACATTGGATCTTCAGATATGGTGTTTTGGGGTTTAGAACTACAAGTATCTTACGTAATAAGGTGCTCTTAAGGCTTGGTTGTAGTAGGGTCCACTCAATCATGATCTAAAGAAAGCTTCTAAGCCCTAAAAAGATTAGTAAGCTTTTAGTTTCCGCCTTTTACAGTTCTGAATGTTGTTTTTGATTGCCTTGGTATGTAGACGCGAGAGCGCGGTATTGATGCATGTTAGGATAACATTTAGGATGGGTTATGGGAAAGTAACTGCTCTGGGGTTCTTAAAGCATGCAGACACGAGAGTGCAGTGTTAGAGTTACCCTGAGAGAGACTCTTCGTGCGAGAGTGGTTGAGTCCATTTTTAATTCCTTAACCCTGGGATAAGATTAAAACCAAAGCACCTTGACCTAGGATCCTTTGCCTGAAATTGAATTGCCTGATCAATTGCCTACTTTCTCTTTTATTAAATCTCGTTATAATCTGCTTTACATTTTCTGCTTTTGCCATCTTTGCTCTGTTTTATGCTTAAATAGGATTGTTAGTGACAAACAATTTCCTATCTTAGACCACATTGATTCTCCATAGTTCTTGTGTTTTGATTGCTAATTACTCCCGGATTGGTTCGACATTTAAAACCCGTTCTATACTACATTTGAATCATAAGTAGGAAACACCCTTACCAAAGGGGAAACCTGCTTATCATGTTCTCTGGAGATTCTTTCGTTATATCCTTTCTTTCAAGACCCTTAAAACGAAGAACGATACAAGAGGTTTTTGAAGAAACTTAGACAGTTGTAAAATGCAGAAGCGTTGTACCGCAAAGGAGTGGAGCATTGCTTTGATGCAAGAAGGAGGCAAGGAAAATGAAGAAAAGGAGCGGATGAGTTAACCCGCGCTACTAATAGAGGTTCTCGTAGAACATAGTATATTGTTGGGATTATACTTGTTTGTACAGCAGGTGGGGTACAAAGCACAGAAGGTTATGGGTTTCTGGCTAGGTTAATGCTACCCCGTCTATCACAGACGATTGCTGAGGTTTGAGTCATGCGGATGACGTTGAGAGAACGTGTGATTTGGAGAACTGGATACATTGCGACAGAGCTCTTATCCGTATACGTGCATGGCGAATGCGAATGTGAAGATGCCGCCTCCGTCACCGCGACATTGGAATTATTAAGGTTAACATATGGTTGGGGGGAAGATTGGGCATTGTTGGAGGAAGCCGACGGTGAGGAGGCTCTCATATGTCTAACTTGTTTCTGGTACCGGGAAATTGTTCTTCTCTTGTCCAACAATCCTCAAGGCTTTGATCATAGAATTTGACTATTTTAATGTTTGTTTTATATGACTTTAAAATGTTTATTTTTTTGTTAAACGCTAAGTGAAATCATTAAATGTTTGTTTGTTTCATATGACTTTTTAAATCATTATACCCTAAGGGGTTATGACATGACAAATAAGAACTGATGACATGGATAATGAGATGGCAAATCAGTAAGTCAGCCGCCATACGAACACATAACTCAGTGTAATTAAATCAGCCATGAAGTACAACATAAGATAGTCACAACGTGAATGTTATTCTAGTAATTAATCTTTCGCTAATAAATCAGTCGTAAAATGGCTGGAAAATAAGAGACTAGCCATGTCGTTAATTTCTATCAGCCGCAAGGTGAATGTTATTCTAGTAATTAATCTTTTCGATAATATGTCAGCCGTAATATGGCTGACCGGACGTTTAAACCAGCCGTAATAAAATAACTCAGCCACCTCATAACTACAACCCAGCCGAGTTTTCAATAACTCATCCAACCGATGTATAAGTCATTTGTAACTTGTGTACGTAAGTCAGCCGTGATCACATAAATCAGCCAGATTTATGTAAGTAACCCGTTACGAGTGGCTGACTTAAGTCATAAGAAAAGTTTTAATATTACTAGAATAGCATGCGGCGTGTAACTCATCTATAACGTAAACATAACTTAGATGTATCGTTGCAAGTTACGCTTCACGACTGCGTTATTAATACACGTCAGGAAATTCCTACGTGGCGGATGGCCTTCCTGTAAATACGTTTTTTGTCACAACGTAATAGAAGGGCACGCTTGACATTTAAAAAGTCGTAGTAATAAAAAAATATTTGTATTGTTGTTTTCATTTGTGCTAAGTTGTGTGTTATTTCAGTTAACTTCCCTATAAAATAAGATAACATATTTTTATACTAGCAAAATGAACTATTTAGAGCGATTGATTTTACAATGGTTTTTCAACGTAATGTCGTTGGAGTTCGTTTGACAACTAAATTGGTAGACGTTATATCATTCGGAGCAAAGTTGGGGGTGGAAGTTCAAACCGATATATAAGTTGTTGATTTAAAAGTTGGTTCCGAAATTGGATGGAATCTTGCCGATCTATATGACGGTTTGGAAACAATGACATAAAAAGTGAATATTTGAAGTTTGGTCTAAACACAAAGGTCGTGGTTGAATTGCGATTGAGGATCAAGCCACCAAATATAATTATTTAACAGTTTATACCTTTATGCACTTGAAACATATGATTTGGAAACGAATGATCACATCTTGCAATATGTTCGTAATATGGAACTTGCTTTTTAACCGAGGATGATGTGGGTTTGTACGTTGGTTTGGCAACAATGGTTCCAACCGATTCTTATATATACTTCTCGATGACTCACTATTTTTTTATCTATATTTACATATTCAGTTTGAACTGATTGAAATTGTGTAACACTAAGTTATTGATGATCAACAATATATCATAATAAACCTATTTTGGGTATAAATATATAAATTATACAAATTATAATGCTTACAAAGTACAAAAAAGGAATTGAAAAATATAAATCTACTCAATATTTATTACATACGAACTAAATCTAAAAATTCAAACTGAAACCGGCGACAATAGTAAAATATATAAACAATCATACTTTATATAAACTTTAAATAATAATTTGTATAATATAAATTCGCGCATAGCACAAGATCATTCTTATACTAATAATAGCTATTTGAGGTTTTTAGGAGTGTCCACATCAACATTTAAACTACTCTAGAACGCAGTCACGTCAACAAGCTAAATCAAATTATTATATTATTATGATGTTTTAGTTTTGATCGTGTCTTTCTTTTAAGTTTTAAAATGATGTCATCTCATTTAATATCTTCTCTATCGATTATTCTTCTTTTTCAGATTTTTTATAACAATGGCATAGTCAAAGGAAATTTGGCAATCTTTTCTTTCGTTTTATCCTATATTTATAATTTTGTTTTCATAGTCTCATAATAATCATTTAGTTATAAGTTGTATCTTCTCTAGCTATGTGTGTGGTTTTTGTTGTTTTCAGAATCCCCAAGTTGTTAAAACTCAAACAGAGACGAAGAAGAAGCATGTAGAGAGGAAAAAAGAGAGGTAAAAAGTCGTTTGTCTTATCTCTGACTTAATATTTTACTTCCATATGTATGTGCTCTTGAATTTATTGATATTCTTTGCTTTTATCATGAAGAAGTCAATATTTGAAGAACCTAAGTCAAAGAGACTCATAAAGGCCAAAAATGTGAAAAAGAGCTCTACCTCAAACAAGTCCAAGCAACCTCTTACACATTCTTTATTTCCATGTAATGTTTATCGTCACATAACTACCATGAATTTACTATTCTTGATGGTTGTAAACTCTTTGAGTTGATACCCATCTTGCCTTCACTTTGCAGGAAAGATCTTCGCAAAACTTTTAAAGAAGAGAATCGAGGTTCCAGCGTTATGGATGTAATATTATACCTATGCTCATTACTACACTTGAGTACTGTGTTTGGCGTTTCTCAAATTTCAAGGACATGCTTTGTTCATGATTTGTAGGTTGCAAAGCAGGATGGTGAAAAACAGGCGTCTTTGAAAAAAGAAGTGAAGGATGATGAGACACAACCGCACAACAATTTAATGATGGTGATGAGGCTGAGGAGAAGCAATTGACAAAATTGATGATGTTGATGAGGTTTAGAATGAAGTCGAAAACAAAGAACCCGAAGGTAAACAAGCAGAGGAAGATGAGATTTCCGAAATGTGGTTTTTTGTTTTTGGTTTTTCTCCATCAAAGCTTCGCTTTTAATGGTTGTTTTGTTATTTTTGGAATATTCATCACTCGAGAGGCGTTGATGTTAAAGTGAATATTGATCGCTCTAGAGATGGTGCTTATTCACCGATACTTGCAACTTGGAGGATGAAACTGCTTTTGGTGTGCAGTTTCCTAAATCAGTTAGCTTGGGTAATAATCCAACAAGCGCCATCTTCTATGGATATGACTCCTAATGTTTTGTTTGCTAGCCATGGAACTCATATTAACCTAGGTAGCAAATATGATGCTGAAAGTTTTTGTAATTATCATAAACTTAGCAATAAATTCAAGTCATATAGGTCTCCAACGATTCGAAGAATAAGAAAGCTACTGTCACCCGAATACTAGAAACAAGTTCGCAAAGATTTCAGACATGGCAGAGGTGGTAAGTATCACAACCTACTTTGATCATGAATGCATAGATGTGGGTGTACAGACTCTTTATCGCAAAAGAAAATCATGTTATGGATACAATGCATGGTAACATGAGATAACTTATAAGAAAAGGAGATCATTTTATAGAAGCTTGGTTGGAACTTCTGATGCATGACCCAGTAGTGGAAGAGTTCTGAGGTTAGCCGAGAAGGGAGATACAGATGGTTATTATAGTCTATATTGAAATTCTTTAGTTATATTATCTAAGCTTTTGTGGTCCTCATTCAAAGGTTTTCATGGTACTTGGCCGGTTGATATATGACAATGGGACATTCATTCGAAGACGGGATAATGTGCTACTTATTTAGTTTTATCTCTGTAGTAAAGCTAAGCAGTAAGTCGTTTAGGATTCGGAAGTTTCTTATTGGTGTTTCAGAAACTGCAACAGTAAAATCACTAAAGGTATATGACAATATGTAATTTCTTTATTTCCTCTCATATACTTAGTTTCCATGTGAGGACAATGAGGTGTTAACATAATAATGTTTTGGTCCTGGACTTTTTTGGTTGCAGAGGACAATAATGGAGGTTTTCAGTGTTTTACTCAATAATGGAATTCGTGTTGGGATATTAGGCCAAGAGAAGAAGGTTATAGAAGACAGAAAAACTCTTTTAGAAATTGAGATCTCATGTGATGAAAATCTAGGAAACCTTGAGATTACCTTAGAGCCTGGTCCCAATTTTTTTCTTTTACATTTGTGTTAAGAAGATCTTTGTAATCCACACCTCATCAAATGGCTACACATTGTACAATGACTCGATAAGTAGAAGGTGTAATAGAAACAATATGTGACACTGAAAAATATGGAGTAATGACTTTCTTTATTAAACACAAAGATTATCTTTCTTTTGTTTAACAATGGTTTCTTTATGAATTGTAAAACTACACATTCATCTATTCAAAAACCTTAAAAGTCATCTACTCATCATAACTACAACTCTTGGTTTAGTTTGGTCACTCATCAGAATTTGCCTCAGCTCACACCACAATAACTTATTGTGACTCTGTGATTTTAGCAAAAACAATCAATCTCACTTTTTTGGATTTCTTAAGCTGTAAAACCGATGATCTCTCCATTCTTCTTCGATCTCTATTTAACCAAGACAACCTCTTTCTTGTAAAGAGAAGACTTCTTTCAATAATTTCCTCTTTTTAAATTTCCATTATTCTCAAACTAGATGTTTTTCCGTTTTGCAAACATCCCTTTTTGATCAAACACGATGCTCTTTTTAATGAACCCGGTTTGATACGATGCTCTTTTTAATGAACTCGATTTTATTTTAATTTGAGAAAATTCGGTTTCTTCATTTTTCCCCTCGATCTTTGACTAGCTGAATACAATCAACATCAAAAATAGCAAGACTGATCTTTATCAGAACTTAGCCGACACCCACAAAAACAACCGATAGTTTCTACTTAAACACAAATGCAAACAAGTTGTTAACAATCCAAGCTCGTGACTCTAAGCAAAAAGGAATCAGCCACGCCCCAATGTATCTCCCCCTGCTTGTATGCTCAGTTGAAGATCAATACTTACTGATCATTATCTGAGACCGTGTCCTCGGAGTCAGAGGTAAGAGTCTTGTGGGTGTCATACAGACTGTAATCTCCCTTCTTGAGACGCTGCTGAACTCTTCGGACAGCCACTGAGATTGACTGAAGATCATTCGGAAGAGACGGGCCTCATTAATCTTTTGCATCTTCACCTCGTCCGCTCTTGTCAACATAAATGTTGAGCAGGATACTTGACTTGTGATCACCACAACAGATTGGGATAGGTCGTTGGAAGCTCAACATCTGGTAAATGAGAATCAGAAATATGATGTGATGATTCAATCGGTCAAGAGACGTTGCCGCCTTGAGTATCTGGTTATACACCAGATTCCAAAAATTGAAAGGCTTCCTTTTCGCGATCTTAAACAGAAAATGTGTTTTTCCTTGAATCATTTGAGTAGCACTCGTCGAAGATAACCAATTCCTACAACACACTTTGTATATAACAGCCTGGGAGTCAAATGCCTCGATGCGAACCCTTCCCAACTGCTGCGTTTCCCGTCGGTTAGCAGGGTAATCATTTCAAACCATGACTCATTGACCGAATTTTAGGGCCTTTGCACGACTTTGGAGCATTTTGGGTGCCATACATCTTGTTAATCACATCAGGGGAGAACTCATACATTTGGCCACGAAGGAAGACTTGTCTAAACCCATCTTCACGAGTTTTACGCTTGTGCACATTGGAGTAAAACTCTAAGACAACTTCCTTAATGTAAGGTTCTACATCAACAACCGTTTGAAACATCCCAGATTCCCGAATAATTTTTTCAGCAACAGTAGTACCCTCTTCTCCCAGGGACAGACACTTGTGATCATGAAAGTTCCTTAACTTAAGAGATATGTAATACTCACTAGAGAGGGTTGATGCAAAGCGTTGATTATAGAATCGTTCAACGGTTTGGTGAGTGACAGTTTCTCTTCATCCCCTTGAGCCACAAGCTTGCGATTTACCACACACCGTCCTATGAAGTTTTCATTCCATTCTTCACCATCTCCTCTGGTACCGTAGAAAACGTCTTCATCCATATCCGTTGGAGACTGATCCTCAAGTTGCTTTTCCTTTCCTTTCTGGAACTCGGAAGCAGTGTTGATCCTAGGCTTAGAGGTAGCACCATTTTTGGCTTAAGATGGAAGCTCAAATTGTTCCAAGATGCCGCTTCGTTCCACCTCTGCTACCCATTCTTCATCGCTATCGGATGTGAGGTTTGGAACTGAGCCGAATTTACCTGAGATGTCCATTGGCATGGTTCCTTTATATTTCAAAGATTCTTTATAATTTGGGCCAAAAGAACTTGGATTTCAGCTTCATCTCTGGCATGAGCAGCTGCAACGAGATCTTCTTCATTTTGATATCTGGTGCGAGGCATGGTGAAAGTGAGAGAGACCAAAGACATAAGACAAGATCAGTTGGTTCCTTTGTGACTAGGGATTTTTTTCACACACTAGAGCACCCGAAACGACAAAACTTGATGCTTATTGTTTCCCGCTTCAAACTCATGGGCCTACTGAAGCCCAACTTTTTTTTTTACGAATTAATGAGCTTAGACCAACTCGTTTGGAAACTGGTCTATTGAGATCAAAGAATTTGTAGTCACATGCAACGGTTGTCACACACTATAAGTCCTCAGTACCATTTATAGGGTAGTACCATTTCCCACACCCAGAGCTTTGCGAAGAGCTAGAAACTTTCTGAGATCAAGGGCCTTGTTAAAAATGTCTGCAAGTTGCTTGTCTATAGAGACATGGGTAATATCAACTGTCTGACTTTCAACCAACTCTCTCACAAAGTGGTGGCGTATGTCAATGTGCTTGGTCCATGAGTGTTGGACAAGATTTTTTGAGATGTTGATTGCACTTGCATTATCACAATGGTATGGCGTCTGTTGTGAATCTGTAGTCTTGCAGCATTTGTTTCATCCATAATAATTGGGTAGAGCAGCTCCATAATGCGATATACTCGGCTTGCGGTTAGGTAGATGAGACTTCCTATTGCGGCCCGATATTTCTTCTCATCATCTTATGGGCTATTTTCTTCCTTGGATAGTTTTGTCGTAGTGCTCATGGAAGTTTTGGAGACCTTTGCAGTCTGTAGCTCAAAACGAGATATCATATTTCTCGCATAGGTGCTTTGACTAACTGATATTCCATCATCTCGTTGTTGGATTTGGAGACCCAAGATATAAGTGAGTTCTCCCACCATACTCATTTCAAATTCACTCATCATCTTCTTTTCAAACTCTTCCACTAACTCTTGTCGAGTTCCTCCGAAGATAATGTCATCAACATAGACTTGAAGGACGATTAAATCTAATTTTGAGCGTTTATTGAACAGGGTCTTATCAACGCTTCCTCTCACGAACCCCTATGTGACAAGAAATTGAGCTAGTTTTTCATACTAGGCACGCATAGCTTGTTTTAATCCATACAGAGCCTTTTGTAGTTTGTAAACATAACTTGGCTTCTGAGGATCTTCAAAACCTTTTGGTTGTGACACATACACCTCCTCTTGGAGAAGTCCATTCAAGAATGCATTTTTGACATCCAATTAGAACGATTTGATCTTTAGAAAGCAAGCGATTTCGAGGAGTAGATAAATAGATTCTAGTCGAGCAACTAGGGTAAATGTCTCATCAATGTCGATGTTTGATTTGAGAGTACCCTTGTGCGACCAATCTAGCTTTGTTTAAAGTGGCATTCCCATTCTATCAATCTTGTTTTTATATACCCACTTTTTGCCTACTAAATTCACATGATTTGGTTTTGGAACCAAAATCCAAACATCAAGACATGCAAACTGCTCTAATTCTTCATTCATGGCAGCAACCCAAAACTCATCCGAAAGAGCTTCATCAATCCCTTTTGGTTCGATTAATGATACGAAGCAGCCAAACTCAGTTACCTCTGCCATCATAACCATTTGTCTGAAATTGATAAGTTTCTTTCGAGTGACCATATATTGATCTAAGGCCCCGATAACATCACTTTCGGAGTGATTCCTTGGGACATTGATACCCTCTGTTTCTTGCTCTGTGTGAGTTTCTTCATAAACGATATGATGGTCATAAAAACAGTATTGATGGATTCTACAACCATCTATGTTCGTCGGTTGTAAGCCTGAAACGCCATACTGTGCATAGCATAACCCAAGAATATTCCTTCCTCGCTACGAGAGTCAAACTTTCCTAGATTGTCTTTGTCGTTAAGAATGTAACAAACGCACCCGAAGAAATGGAGATAACTCAGGTTCAGTGTTTTGCCTTTCTAGATTTCATACAGAGTAGTCTTTGTTACTGGCTTGACGTAGACTCTATTGACAATATAGCATGTTGTGCTTATGGTTCAGCCCAAAAGCGGGTTGCCACATTGTTTCCATGCATCATTTCCCTAGCCATTTCCTGTAAGGTTCTGTTCTTTTGCTCAACAACTCCATTCTGCTGAGGGGTTCCGGGAGCTGAGTATTGATGCATAATTCCCTGGTTGTGACAAAAAGCATCAAATAGCTCATTTTTGAATTCTCCTCCATTGTCGCTTCTAATGTGAACGATATCGCCTTTTTCGGTTTTCAGTTGTAAGGCAAGAATCTTGAAGCTGTCAATTGCCTCATTCTTTTCTCTAAAAAATCAAACCCAAGTGAAGTGTGAGAAATCATCTACCAAGACCAAGATATATTTCTTGCCCCCTATACTTTCTGTTTGAACTGGTCCCAAAAGATCCATGTGGATCAATTCTTATATTTGCTTGGATCCTATTTCCGATAGCTTTTTGTGTTGAACTTTGATTTGTTTCCCTTGATTGCATCTTGTACAGACTATGTTATGGTTTCCTTCCAGTTTCGGAATTCCACGAACGATTCCAGCATTAACCAGGCGATTCATTCCAGTAACATTCATGTGGCCTAGCTTTCGATGCCCCAACTCTTCTTGTGACTCTCGAGCTGCCAAACAAGTTTCGGATGCATTCCACATATAGCAGTTGTTCGTAGATCGAGTACCAGACTTTTTTAACGAACCTTTTTTTTGCGTGACATTCTTTTTAAGTGAAGCGAACTTTGAAGCCATCATCACATAATTGGCTTATTGAAATCATATTAGCTTTTAGTCCTTCGACATAAAACACTTTTTCGAGTTATGGTTGATCTCTACCCATTATATTTCCAAACCCTCTAATTTTCCCTTGGCCACAATCTCCAAATGTCACTCTTCCCCTCTTGTTTGACACAATTTTGCAGGATGGTTTGGTCACTAGTCATGTGGCACGAACAGTCACTATCAAAGTACCAGCCTGAATTATCCCTACCACACACTGTTGTGTAACCACATAGCACTTATCATTATTTTCTTCATCATATTCTCTTATTTGGTATATTCTCTTGGGTGCCACATACCCTTTTTCATCCAAACATGATTGTACCTTGTTGGTTCTGAGAAGCATTGATTATCCCTCCATGCTTCTTGAACATACGTCTTTAGTTTAAGACAGTTCCTCTAGAGGTGTCCGTTCTTTCCACAGTACTAGCACTCATTTGTCCTTCGCGTTTTAGTGGCGTTCTCTTCTTTTGTCTTTTCTTGGAACAGAGGGTTTGCGGGTGTTGTTTGATTGAAGAGGGGTGTTCTTAACCACTTAATCATTTTGGCTTTCTTTGACAAAAAGTATTTTTTCGGTTAGAGTCTCACTAGTTCCTCCAGTGTACCCGAGCCCCTAGAGCGCTTTAGGATGTTGACCAATGCCTAGGATATTATCAAGATTGTCAGTACTAGTGTTCAACATTCGAATCTGTTTATGCTTCATATTAAGTTTTGCTTCTAACATGTTTTCTTTATTTTTCTCTTCTGAGCATTCTTGTTGCAACCGTTGCACGAGGAGTTCCATTGTTTTTTACTCGCGTATCTTCTTTGTGCGAGACTTTGGCTTCTTCTTTCTCAAGTTCTAGAACATTAACTTGATTTTTTAACATGGCTTTTTCTTTTTGAACTAGAAGGTGATCATTACTTAGTTTCACCCAATTGTCGTACATAACACGGTACTCTTGTTTCAGGTTGATTTCTTCTTCTTCCCCTGACTCATAACCCAAATTTTGAGCATCTGTTTCCTTGAAGGCCACTAAATTGACCATGCTTTCTTCCTCGTCATCAGTCCCAGATTTTGTTTCACTAAGGCTCAACAATGAATTTACATTAGCCTATTTTGACGAACATTCTTCCTTTTTGTGTCTGAAACCTTTACAAGTAGAGCAGCGAATTTCCTTTCGTTAAGTAGAGGACAATTGGCTTTGAAATGTCCAAATCCTTCACACTCAAAGCACTGTCTTCTTCTTTCTTTGATTGAACTTGTTTTGAATCCGTTCGTTGATAGTTCCCTTGTGAGGTCTTATAATTTTTTCCAGTTCCTCCTTCAACCCTCTTCATCATTTTACCAAAAATGTTGGCCATGAGGCTCATGTTTTCTTCAAGCTTCTGTATGTGACACTCACTTTCTTTAGCTTTAAAGGCAATCCCTTTAGTTTTCTCGTTTGAGCCATCGTCTAATTCCATCTCCTCTGCTTTCAACATTCCTAGGAGTTTATCGAATTTTATTTCATTAGTGTCCATTGTCATCTTCAATACGGCTTGTGCGCTGCGAATTTGTCAGGTAAGCACCGCATCAGTTTTTTTACCTGTTTTTTTCTCTTTGTATTTTTTACCAAACACAAGTGCTTCATGTGCTATGGAACTTAGTTTGGCGCTGAAGCTTGTAATGGACTCGTTTGTTCCCATTTTAAGATTCTCGAATTGGGATGCTAGATGATCGATTCTGGTTCTTTTAACGCTAGCATCACCTTCAAAAGAGTTTAAAAGAATCTCCCATGCTTCTTTGGATGATTCATTTTGTTGTACAAGTTTGAACAGAGTCACCTCAACCGCTCCAAAGATGGTTGACAAAGCCTTGGAGTAAAATTTCCAAGCTTGTTTCTCATTGTCCGTCCACAGACCTTTCGGTTTAGGGCCACCCACGTCTCCTTTTCCAGCGAGAGTAGGTTCCTTCAGTCCTATCACAACAGCCATCTAGGCATCTTCATCAACATTTCGGATGATTTGTTTCATTCTAGCCTTCTAGTGTCCATAGTTGTCTGCAACTAGCATGATGAGTTTTTAACCGCAACGAGTTCTCTTCCACTTTCCATTAGTCTTACGCCTCAAGATCCCCACCTGTAAGATTGGCGATCTGCTCTGATACCAATTGTAAAGACTCGATAAGTAGAAGGTGTAACAGAACCAATATGTGACACTGAAAAATATGGAGTAATGACTTTCTTTATTAAACACAAAGACTACCTTTCTTTTATTTAACAATGGTTTCTTTATGAATTGTAAAACTACACGTTCATCTATCCAAAACCTTAAAAGTCATCTACCCATCATAACTACAACCCTTGGTTTAGTTTAGTCACTCACCAGAATTTTCCTCAGCTCACACCACAATAACTTATTGTGACTCTATGATTTTAGCAAACGATCGATCGTTCCTTTTACACGTTGGATTTCTTAAGCTGTAAAACCAATGATCTCTTCGTTCTTCTCCGATCTCTATTTAACCAAGACAACGTCTTTCTTGTAAATAGGAGACTTTTTCTTTCAATAATTTCCTCTTTTTAGATTTCCATTATTCTCAAACTAGATGTTTTTCCTTTTTGCAAACAT
>OVAO01000419.1:0-21511 GCA_900406285.1 Biscutella auriculata | reverse complement strand
AAGGAAAAACACACTGATATGCATTGATTTTGATAGTTTAGGCACTCGGTTTTCATTCGTTTTGCATTAGATTAGGATGCATTTTGGAGTCCTCTAGGTTGCATTTGCATGTTATTTGTCATTTCAGGTGCAAAGGAGGCTAAGGAAAGGAACTGAGCAAAAATGGAGCATTTCCGGAGCACAAACATCTGAGTCCTGAAACTGGAAGCCACATCGGTCAAGCACACCGGTCAGACTGACCGGTGCTCATCCCACAAGTCGAACCATAGATTATAAACCGGTCAACATAGACCGGTGTAGGGTGACTGGCAAAGAGCCCGACAGACCAACCAGAAGTTATACACTGGTCAACACATACCAGTGTAGCTGACCGGCGTAACACCCATAAGCTACGGAGGAACCACACCGGTCAGGGCACACCGGTCAGCCCCTACCCGGCACACATTACGCGGAGACAAGAAGATAATAAAAATTGTTTTCCCTATTGGTTGGGGTATCCTAATTATCAATGTAGAATAAGGTAAATAAGGTTGTCAAACCAATCTCAGGTGGGGTAACGCACTAATTATGCGATGAATTCGCTAAGTCTAGGTGAAATCGATAGGGTATGTTTGTCACTAACAATCCTAATTAAGTAAGGTAGATTAACATATAGAAAAATGAAAGTAAATCGAATAAGCGTAAATTAAGAATTAAAGCAAGCATATTGACTAAGGTAATCAAAATGGGCAGTCAATTGGTAACTAATGATGTTCAATTTACACAATTAAGCTTGTCTTATGTCTAAGAATTTCTAATGTAAATTAATCCACTGTCGTGGTGATTAACCCTTTCCTAATCATGCAATCTAAACAATCCCTTGAAAGAAACACAATTAAAAAGCATTAAACTCAATTCCATGTAACAGTCTACCATCCTAGAACAATCTCTTGAATAGACTTAATGGACAACATGATTATTTGTTTGGGGAATTTCATCGAACACCTCTCGGGCATGAAACTCCCTAGGTTCATAGATAGGGTGATCAATCAAATCTAAGCGTTAAACCCAACAATCATGGAGAAGACACTGTACTAGTCAGCCGTAAACATCATTGACAACCAAAATCAACCCATATCTAACCCTAATCCATAAGCTAAATAGACTACTCACACATCATGAACATAACACTTTGGGAGTTTATGTTCATGATTTAGGAGATGTAAACAGAAAACAAGAAGGTAAATCAAGCAAAGACAGAGAATTGAAAGTGAATTGCAATAGATAATCAAAAACTACAAGAGTTCTCTAGAGAGAAAGCGTAAATCTGAGAATTGAGAAAAAGGAAAAAGAGAACTCCCTAGAGTTTTAGTTTTGGGCTCCCTTATATAGCAAGCCCATAAAACATGATTAAAAATAAATAAAAAACTGAAAATCGGTCAGGGCTTGCTAGTATAGGGACCAATATGGTCTTGGAAAAGCACCTTCCAATTTGGATCGGTCATACGACATTACCAGTATGTAGATCAGTGCAACGCTTCGACGTGTTCTTGTCTGATTGGACCGGTCAGTGGTCCCGACCGGTGTCTTGACCGATACGATGCTCTTGTTTTCTACACTTAGGCTGATTTGCTCCTCTTCGGTCCAGTCCTTGTACAAATCCGATTTTTGATCCTGAAATGTCATAAGTATACAAAATGCAACCTAAAGGACCCTAAATGCATCCTAAACTACCGAAAAGACAAATGAAAACCGAGTTAAAAACTGAGAAAATCCCTATATATCAAAAGACCAAGTCTTAATTTCTTTTTTTGAATTGTAAATTGGCTAAGTATTTAAGGGAGCCATTAACTAAAACCCTGATGACGTTTTTTCTTAGTTTATTTCTACAGTTTTATCACTTTTAGATATGAGATTCTCAAACTCGTTGTGAGAGATCTTTTGGTGATTTTCTATTGCAATTCTCGGATTTTAGATTTCATTGTTCTTGTTTTGATTGATGATTGTTTTTAATCTTTCTTAGTCTAACCCTACTCTCAACCATGTCTAGAAACTCTCTAAGTGTTCTAGATATGGATTGTGAGTAGTCTCCTTATAGCATATGGATTAGGGTTAGGAATAAGCTAAATTGATTGCTAGGATGGTTTAGAACTGAAATAGAACAAGTATTCTCAATCTATTCATGAATCTAATGCTAGAATATGAGTAGCTAACCTAATCTAGATTATAGAAGATTTATTTCCCGAGAGGTTTAGATAAAATTCCTGAACCAAATGAATATGTTGTTTAAGTTATTCATTGATTGTTGAATATAATTGTGCTTTGTGCTTCTTAATCATGATGCTTGCCAAGAGATTGTGTAGTAGCATGTTTAGGAAAGGGGTCTTTATCACGAAGTGAACTGACCTTAATTTAACATTCTTAGACATATGATAAACCTGATAGTGTGAACTAAACCATACCAGCCTGAAAATGACTGCTTGTTTCGAATGTCCTGATCCATGAGTTATTCTTATTTATGGATTTCATTTTAGTCTTAGGATTGTTTAGTGACAAAACAACACCTAATTACTCCTCTTATACCTAGTGAACCCTCCATAGAACTAATGTGTTATCCATCCTGATTTGGTTTGAAAATCCACTTACCACTACATTATATTGCTAAACTGAATCCGAACAAACCCACTATACTACAAACAAAAATTCAGTTTATCACACACAAGCGTCATAGTTAAAACATGATAATCATCTAACCACCTAAGATTCCAACTAACTAGATAGTAGCAGGACCAAGTTAACTCAAACTCTCTCTATTGTTTTTGCACATGAATGATTACCTAATGACATGAAAGAAATGATAGACATTTGGGGCTTGGAAAGAAGAATTGGGTTCAAGGAAGGTTACCAAACTTAAGGTGAGTTCGACCACTCAGGATTAAAAAGAGTGGAAACGGGGTGAACAAATCCTGAGCATATAATCTACTTCTATTTCCTGATATCAAACTCCTGACAAGAAAAATTAAAATTCATGTTAGGTTCAAATCAGTTAAGTCAGCCTCAGATCCAACAAAACTCTATCAAGCCTAAGTTTTCTGGGAGGGAGTTTGGTCATGTGGTTTACCAGTTTCCTTACACTAAACAACATCTAGCTGTGATAATACTAGGTAGTTTACTATCATGAGGGGTCAATCATCGGAAAAGAATACCATAATTCGACAAGTCCAATTGAGTTAGAAAACAATGCTAATCAAGGGAATCACATAAAGCATATCGTGGCCAATGACAGAGTCCCCAAGACTTACTTCACAATGTCCCAGTGTGAGAGAGGACTTGAGAGGGCAATTTTCAGCGTTTTATTCGGAGGATGATGTCAAAGTCGGGGTGATTGGTGAGGAGATTGGATATCAGACGAGACGATTTCTTCTGAAACTAGAAAGACGGTTCGATCTAACCAATATGGTTCGATCAAAATCTGTTGCTCTGGCTTCGTGGTTCGATCAAACTCCCTAAGGTTCAAATCGAACTCTTCTGCTCCGACTTTCTGGTTTGGTCGGACGCCTTGGGATTCGAACGAACAATGTTGCTCCCGCTTTATGGTTTGATCGAACTCTTTGGGGTTCGATCGAACATGAGTCTACGTCCTCCTGGATTTTTTTAAAAATTCACTTGAAACTCGTCAAAAACAAACAACCTATGAAAAAAAGGAAAAAAAATGAATAATAAATTGTAACCAGATTTCAATGATGTACCAATGGGTTACCTCCCATGAGCGCTTGTTTAACGTCGCGAGCCTGATGGGGGATTGTCAATCAAGTCATGGCTAGGGTGGGAAGAGGAGTTGCAACTTCCTCTTCTACGGGTGGGTCTGGTGCAACTATGTTAGGGGTTTCATGTGGTATAAGATATGGGAGTCTGAACGATATGATTATGTTCATCAGTTTCCTTAGGCCATCTTCTCCCTTTTCCTTCCATTATGGCATGAGCAGCCCCATAACTTTGTGGAATGGTTTTGCTTTACTTGTGCTCCAGAATTTGTACTCGATGTTCTCTCCATCGCACCTGAGGGGGTCAACTTTCACAACCGAGCCATTGCAATGACATCGTTTCATTCTCTAAGGATTGTGTTCATCGCCTTCCTCTTCCTTCTGTGATTCTTCTTTGCGGCATCACAAGTAGGTGTGTTGTCATCTGCTGTGACTTTGTTGACTGCGCCCTTCAACAATGGTGAGAGTTATTTGCTCCACTTCCACCTTCTTCTTTCCCCTTCTTCTCCTCTTTGTTGTTGTAGGAGCATATATGTGAATGTCTATGAGATTGCTTTGACTTCACTCTCACCAATGGTTTATGAGGAATTTTCTATAGAGTTTTCTGGGGTTTTCTGATCATTGTCTCCTCCTAAAACTATCTTGACCTCAAATTGCTCAGCTTTCCCAAAAGTAGATTTCCTCTTCTTCTTGCCCCTCCTGGCTTTTCTTTTTCTAGCTAGTATTTTCTCAATGGGGATGTCATCACTCGAGACTTGCACAATCTCAATAGAGGATGAAGCTTTAGCTGGTTCAGTTTTGGGAACAGGTGTGAAGAGGAAATTCTTCGAAATGTAGGTAAAGACAGTCTTGTTACTTGGCAAATCAAATACTGCTCCAACACTCGCCTAGAAGGGTCTCCCAAGAAGCACTTCTTTCTTGGTTGTCGCACCATATCTAGGACATAGAAGTCGGTGGGGATCAAGCATCTCCCAAAAATGATTGGGGAATTTTCCTAGATACCATCAGGTCTAGACTGTGCAGAGTTTGTAAACTGAAAGTTGATAGTAGATGGTACAAGCGTTCGCATTCCCAGCTTTTCTGCAACCTTCTTGGACGTAATATTTGCACAAGACCAAGAATCGCATAGTGAGTTATTCAAAACATACCCGTTTAGCACAAGAGATGACATATTTTCCGGGGTCAGTGAGTTTGGTTAGCTCTTTCATGGGTTGTGAAGTTTGCTCCTCCTTAATCATCGTGGCTTTCACCTCTTCTACTGGTTTCTTCCCTTCCATCAGGTCTCTGAAATAGATCTCGTGGAGGTAGAATTTTCACTCCTAAACCAACTATTTTCTTTTTGTCTTTCTTGTCGTGTTTAGTTGTTTTTTGATCTTTTTCTTGTGATTCCTGTTGTGGGACAAAAACATAAGAAGTGTCAAATAGGTCATCACATACCTGAGTGGTTTGGGTGTTGGTTCCATTGATCTTTTCGAGCAGGTTATGATTGATCTTTTGCAGGTTTATGTTGGCTTGAAAGAGGTAGGTGATAGGCGGTTTTGGATCGAGTTGATCGGTTCAGTCGAATTCTTGAGTAGTTCGATCGAACTGCTGGTTTAGAAAATCTATCGAGGATCTGGTCTGGTCGATCATCATGTGTTTCGGTTGATCAGGGCGTCTTGGCAGATCGGTTTGATCGAACTCATGCTTGTTCGATCGAATCGGGATATCCGCGTGGTGAGTCTAATCGAACTCAGTAGGGTACGATCGAACGTCGTTGTTGAATTTTTCGAAAAATCCACTCTTCTGACTAAGGAACTCCTGGTTCGACCGAATCGGCAGATCCGCAAAAGGTGTTCGATCGAACTCCTGGTTGGTTTGATCGAAATCTGCTTGTGCGGCTCGTTCAGCTGCAATCCTCCCGTTCTGGGCGAAGGCAGCAGTACTCGAGAACAAAATTCCTTGGTTTGCCTTAGTCGGGGGAAATGACTCGACCTCTTCACTTGTCAACTCTTCAATGGCAACGTTAATACCTCTATGGGTTTCATATTTACCTGAGAGAACTCTTGGGTGTGATTTCATGGATGAGGCAAGTTGGGCAACTTGAGTGTCCAGGGCTTTCAGATGAGTTCTTAGCTCCGTTGCGGTGGAAACCACATAGTTTGCAAGAGCAGTGATAGTCGTGGTGGTCTGAGCTTGGTAAACATCCATCTATTGCATCATCTGCTTCAACTCCTCGAAGTTCTCGAAGGATGCAGGAGGCGCAGGTGCATGTTGCTATTGGAACACTGGTTGGTTCCCTCCATAGTTGTTGAAAGGTTCCATCTGCTGGTACGCCCTGTCATTGTTGGGGGTTGGTTTGGGTTGGAAACTTCCACTGTTCTATTGTTGTTCTTGGTACTGCTGCTATTGAGGGTTCTGCCCGAAGTTTTCTACATTACTAGCAAACGTTTTACCACCAAACTGATTTGGGTTGTTGTTACCTTGGAAATTTTTCTAAGGTGGGTAAAATTGATCTTGCGGATTCTCCACGTTGGTGCTTCAGTATGAGAGGTTTGGGTAGTTTCTATAATTGTTGTGCCCACTATTCTGATAATTTCCCATGTAATCTGCCTCGACCTCAAAGTTTTCATTGTCATTTTGATGCTGCACATATCCTTGGTCGTCAACAAAGTTGACTGCAACTGCGCGTTGATCCCTCTTCAATAGGTAGGGTACTTGGGCCTTGAGCTCTTCTATCTCCTTGGAGTGGGGCTTGGAACCATATGTTCCTTTGTCGTATTCCTTCGCCCTATTGGCTACATGCTGCAAGGTTTTCAATCACCTCTTCTTCGATAATCTTGGTCATGAAATCTCTAATGTTTGTTGTGTCTAAGGCGCTCTGGTATTTCTCAGCAACTCCATTGTACAATATGTTGAGCATGGTTACCTCATTGAATATGTGGTGTGGGCAGTCTACAACATACTTCTTGAAATGATCGAGAACATCGTGAAAGGTCTCTGTTGCAAGGTCCTGGAAGTTAGCGATCTTGTTTTTCAGGTGCACAGATCCAACCTTAGTGTAGAATTGCCCCAAAAAAGCAGTCTTGTACTCTTCCCAATTCCTGATGGATCTAGGAGGCAGCTAGAGAAACCATTTTTGTGTCTTGTCTGCCAAGGAGAGCTCGGAGAGTTTGCATTTCAGGGTATCTTCAGGTACTCCGTTTGACCTGGTAATGTTGCATGTCGAATCGGGTTCTTGCTAGCCATTCCATGGAATTGATGCTCCTGAACCAAGTTGATGAGACTGGTAAACTGAATTTTTCGGTGGGTATAGTGGTAAGTATGGGTTCAATTCAACAATGTAGTATAATGGTAGGTGGGTTGTCGAATCAAATCAGAATGGATAACACACTAGTCCTATAGAGGGTTCACTAGGTCTAAGCGGAGTAATTAGGTGTTGTTCTATCACTAAACAATCCTAAGCAAACAATATTGATTAAAAATAAATTCAGAATTAAGAGTAACTCATGGATAAGGGTATTCGAAACAGGCAATCATTTTCATGCTAGTATGGTTTAACTCATGTTATCAGGTTTATAGGATGTCTAAGAATGTCAAATACAGATCAGTTCGCTCTCGTGATAAAGATCCATTTCATAAGCATGCTACTACACAATCTCTTGGCAAACATCATGATTAAGAAGCACTAAACACAATTCTATTCAAAAATCAATCAATAACTTAAACAATCTCTTGGAAAGAATTGACTAACAACATAATCACTTAATTCATGAACTTTATCAGACACCTCTCGGGCAATAAATCTCCTCTGATCTAAATTATGTTAGCTACTCCTATTCTAGCTTTAGATTCATGAATAGATTGATGATACTTATTATATTTAACTTCTAAACCATCATAGCAATCATTATAGCCTATTCCTAATCCTAATCCATAAGCTATAAGGGGATTACTCACAATCCATATCTAGAACACTAAGAGTGTTTCTAGACATGGTTGAGAGTATGGTTAGGTTAAGAAAGGGTTATAGAGTGAACGAGAAAATTGATACTCTCACAGGAAAAGAGAATGTTGAACTATCAAAGAAAATTGATACTCTCACAGGAATATTAAAGAGTGAACGAGAAGGAATCAGAGAACATCTTAATGTTATAGAGGAATTGAAGAAAGAAATTTCGGTTGAACATAATTCAAGGATCAAGCTTGAAGAGCAACTTGAACATGTCATGATTTCAAAGGCTGAAGAATTACCTGTTGATGGCACAGAGGAACAGAAGGACAAAATCAGTGAATATCGTAAAGTGATTGATGAATTGAAACTATGGGCAAGTGAGGAACAAAACAGGAGCACGAAGTCAGAAGGTAAAATAGTCAGGACGTTTCAATCAACACCTCACGAGTTTGAACAGGTTGAAAAGAAAGGAGGAAGGACTAAAAGGAGAGAGTATGGAAATCAACATAAGAAATATGGTCACAATATCAGGTGTTATCATGTCATAAACTTGGACATATCCGAGCCAATTGCTATGAGTTCTGAGACATGGTCAAAATGTTGAAGCATCAACAGAAGCTTCACTGGAGTAGTAATCAACAAAACCAGGCATGGATCAGGAAAGGAGATATCTACGCAGAAAAATAGTATGTCAAATGGCAGTCAATAGACGAGGGATATCTGACACCGACTAGTACTTCGATAGTGGATGTTCCAGACACATGACTGGAAATATTGAGAACTTAGCTGGTATGAAGAAATTCAGTGGAGGAAAAGTCACATTTGGAGATGGAGGACAAGGTCAGATTATCGGTAAAGGCTCAGTTATGAAGGATGGAATGCCTAATCTACATGATGTATACTTGGTTGAAGGACTGAAAACTAATCTGATTAGTATTAGTCAGTTGTGTGCTCAAGGAATTCAGGTCATTTTTGATCAAACTACTTGTGAAGTAAACTGCAAAGAAGGGAAGGTGATTCTCCGAGGAGAACAAGGAGCAAACAACTGTTACAAATGGCTAGATATAGAAAAGTGTTTTAGTGCACGAGGAAATGTGGAACTGTGGCATCAGAAGATGGGACACATCAATGTGCGAAATATGCTACATCTTGTGAATCAGAACATTGTTCGGGGTGTTCCCACACTATGTCACAAGGAAGATCTTGCATGCGGGCCATGCAAACAAGGGAAGCAAATTAGGGTGCAACATAAGAAGATACCAGACGTACAGACAACCACTATCTTAGAACTGGTTCACATGGATTTAATGGGAACAATGCAGGTGGAAAGTCTTGGAGGAAAGAAGTATGTGTTTGTACTTGTAGATGACTATTCTAGATACTCATGGGTGAGATTTCTTCGTGAAAAATCAGATACAGCCGAGAGCTTTCAGATATTGGCTCTGCAGCTTATAAATGACAAAGGAAAAATCAAGAAAATTAAAAGTGATCATGGAGGAGAATTTCAGAATGACACTATGAAGCTGTTCTGTGAATCGCAAGGGATTACGCATCTATACTCAACACCTCGGACACCTCAACAAAACGGAGTTGTAGAGTGTAAGAATCAGACTCTTCAGGAAATGGCCCGTGCTATGATTCATGCTACGAGTGTATCTCTAAAATTTTGGGCAGAAGCAGTCAATACCGCGTGTCATATAATAAATCGAGTTTACCTCATGAAAGGGACTACCAAAACTCCATACGAGTTATGGAAAGGAAAAACACCGTACATTCATCACTTTCATGTCTTTGGGTGTACGTGTTATATTCTGAATGATAAGGATCATCTGGGTAAGTTTGATGCTAAGAGTGATGAAGGTATGTTCTTAGGATACTCAGACAATAACACATCTTTTCGTGTATACAACAACCGAACTAGAATGATCGTTGAATCAGTCAATGTTGTGTTCGATGATTTGTCTGTTGTACGTAATAAGCTAATCACTCATCAGCTTGAAGAAGATGACTCAGCATCTGCTCACAAAAAGGAGTAAGAAAATGTATTGACTGATCAGGATGAACCAGGTTCACCAAACGAACCTCAGACTGTGAAAGTTCATCGTGAACATCCCATATCAAATGTCATATGAGAAGTATTAGATGGTCGAAACACACGAGGAATAGAAATAAACTTCCAGGACATGGTGAGGTTCGCATGTTTTGTATCGAATATCGAACCAAAAGATCATATCAAAGCTTTAGAGGATGAGTTCTGGGTCATAGCAATGCAAGAAGAATTGGAACAATTTGTGAGGCATGATGTGTGGGAATTAGTGCCACGACCAGAGGGTACGAATATCGTGGGAACCAAGTGGATTTTTAAAAACAAGTGTGGAGATACATGAGTTATTGTACGGAATAAATCACGTTTAGTGGTACAAGGATATTCACAAATTGAAGGTGTGGATTTTGATGAAACCTTTGCACCTGTAGCCATACTCGAAGCAATCAGATTTCTACTCGGAGTAGCATGCATGTTTGACTTCAAGTTATATCAAATCGATGTGAAAAGTGCTTTTCTCAATGGTATACTTCAAGAAGAGGTATATGTTGGACAACCAAAAGGTTTCGAAGAACCCCAGAAGGAAGACTATGTGTTCAAACTTAAGAAGGCACTATATGGTTTGAAACAAGCTCCAAGAGCATGGTATGAACGACTAACTGATTTCTTGATATCTCAAGGGTATAAGCGAGGAAGTGTGGACAAAACGCTGTTCATCTTGAGGAATCAGAATGACATCATGATTGTTCAGATTTATGTTGATGATATCATTTCGGAAGCAAGAATTCAGTATTAGTTTAGGAGTTTGTTCAGAAGATGACACAAGAATTTCAAATGAGTATGATGGGGGAACTCAAATTCTTTTTTGGATTACAGATTGTTCATACTTCGGAAGGGATATATGTATCTCAGAGTACATATACACGAAACCTCATAAAGAAGTTCGGGATGGAATCAAGTAAAGTCGCCAGAACACCGATGAGTACATAGCATTAGGGAGTTGTTGTACACAATTGTTATGGATGAAACAAACTGCTGAAGATTATGGACTAAGTCCTGATACATTACTTGTGCAGTGTGACAACAAGACTGCTATTGATATATCAAAGAATCTTGTGCAACATTCTCGGACTAAACATATTGATATAAGACATAATTTTATTCGTGATCTAGTCGAACGAAAGCTTGTAAAGATTGAGCATGTGAAGACCGAAGATCAGATAGCTGATTTGTTCACCAAACCACTTGATTTTTCCAGGTTCACAAACCTGCGTTCGGCATTGGGATTGGTCGAGGTGAGACCTGGGCTGTCTCAAGACTCAAAAGAAAAAAAAATTAATAAATAAATAGCTTAACTTCTATTGGATCAGATTTATTGGCCTTTTGACGCATTCAAATTTGTCATCATGACAATACGCGAACCGTCGTTGCGCGTATCTAGGTGAGAGGCATCTCTTTAATGCGATGTGACCTTTGGAGTGTCTTCTTCTGGGTCTATTTATTCGGAGATCTCATGACTGAGTCTCCTCATCCTCTCACTCATAGTTTTTGACTCATCTCTTTGTTCCATCTTCTCGAGTTTGTCTTTGTCTCTTCGCTTTTTTCTCTAAACAGTCATGGTGCTCATCGAAGAAATTAAAGATACAATCAAAGAAGTCATGGAGCTCGAGCTTCCACTCATCATACGTGGTACCCGTGGTTTCACCGAAGGATCACCAGTTGTCCAGGCACCTCCATCCTCGGTTCAGGACCCACCCCCGCCGGCGTTTGATCCGCCGCAGATCTTATCGCCGGTTTCTGTCGAAACCCTAACACCGACGGTCTCTGCTTCGTCGAAGTCAGCTCCACCGTCGGTCGATGCACAACACTCCTCCACGGGTCAAGACGATTCCTTTGACAATCTTTTTCCGGCCGCACCATCTCGAGCCTCGGTGCCGCCGATCGTACCTCCGATGCTCGTATGCTCAGACGACTCATCGTCAGATGTTCTTCGCCCTCGGCACTCAAAGAGAAAAGGGGTTTTTGGGGCACCCAAACCGGCTCCTCCTCCTAAGTCTTGTCGTCTGACACGCTGTCAGAAGGGAAAGCTCCCTTCTTCCGTTCCTCCTCATGACTCTGACGAGTCCGTTTACCAGTTTCCTGCTTCTGTCATGTCTGCACCTTTTTCTGTGCGTTTCCTTGACCCCCGGGCCAAGAGTAGATTTGTAGTTCTCAAGAACTGCAAACTGATTGAGCAACGACCAGTTCCGATGGATAGCTCCGACAAGTTGGAGACTGGTGGTCTCATTGCCAAAGCTGGTGTGCTCTCCTATGTTCAGAAGATCTCCGGATATGTTCGGGAAGCTGTTTGGGAGTTTTATGCCCACCTACCTGAGGATGTATCCGCTGAGCCCTCTGAGTTATGTGTTTTTGCCAGGGGGCGCATGCATAAGATCTCAGCTCAGCGGATCAATGTGTTCTTTGGTCTGGCTCCTTTAACTGAAGCAGAGATTGGTTTGAACAACGATGCAGCTGGGATCACACAAGATGAGCTTGCTTCCTTCTTTTCAGGTGATCCGGATATAGAATGGAATGGCTTGAAGACAACCCGGTTCTTGCCTCAGCTGGGGGCACTATACAACATGTGTGGCTACAACTGGTTGCCAATGACGAACCGAACGTATATGAATGATGCTCGCCTTCGTTTGGTGCACAAGATTGCAAATGGAGTTCGTGTGGATATCGACCAGCTCATTTACCAGGACATCTTGGAACGGGCTTCTATGCAGATTGGCTCGTTTAGTGTGGCATTCCCTTCCTTGATATATGCTCTGATGGGGTCTGTTTAAGTTGTGCCTATTGATGTCGGCGAATTTCTGCGCCATCCCAAAGCTTTTTCGCAGCAACGTCGAGCTACGGCTCAATCTCAGCGGGATGTTGTGCACACTCCAAGGAGTGAGCAGCCAGTGCGTACCACGAAGAAGAAGACATCGGTCCCATTTCACTTGGGCACACCTCCGTCTCTTTATTCCAGTGGTGCTGAACCTGAGGCTCGTGAACTTACCGAGGTGGATGCGAATCATGTTCGTGTCTCGTTAGTGGTTCCCACTGGTTCTGCCTCTACTCATGCTGAACGAAATTTATTTAAGACGACCATTGCACTGCTCCAGGGTTACCTCAGCAAGCATGTTGACTAGATCTTTTTAGTTTACAGGTGCTTGAATGAGGGAGATATTATGGGGGAGTTCGTATGTTTTGGGGGAGTTTGTAGTATGGGGGAGTTTGTTATTATGTTGCTCGGTGGTCTATGTTTTGTTGATGTTTCCTTGTTGCTGTTTCCTTGTTTTCGTTTTTGTGTTATGTCTCTCTGTTGAAAGAGATGTTATGATTTTGTCGCATGTGTGTCAAGTTTTTAGACTTAAAGATTCGAAGATGCTCACATTAGTTGAAGAAGCTATTCTATACGAGAAGCGTGTATTCAAGCAAGTTGTAAGACTAAAAAGGGGGAGATTGAAGATGTCAGAATATTGGACCGAATCCTAAACCGGAGACCTCAAAGATTTCAGCAGAACCAGAACGGTTCGTTTGAAGATTCTCGTGAATACAAAGATATGCACAAACAGAATCTCAACAAACATCTGGTATATTTGCAGAAGGAAAAAGAAAACCTTGGCACGATGAGTTAGGAATCCCAAAAGGAAAAGGAATCGTTTATTGGTGTATAAATAGAAGAAGTTCAGTGACGAGAAGATCATCGATTGAAAAAGAGCACAAACCCTCTAATAGAAATCGAGTCAAGAGAGATTGAAAGTTCTAAGTCTAGGTTTTAGATTAGAAGTTAAGTCCAAGTGATTTTCTGTACAGTTCAGGACAATCATCGGCGAAGTTAGTAGGAGAGTTTTTGTTATCTTTCATTGTGTAATTGTTTTTACAATTATTGTTTCGAGAAATTAATCAAACGAGAGGTTCAGTTATTTCAGAAGGTACCAGACCTGATGAAGAAGTGGGTATCGGAGATGGTGACGAAGAAACTATCGGAGCAGAAAAAGCTATCAGAGCAGAAGAAGCTATCAGAGCAAAAGAGGCTATCAGAGTAGAAGAAGCTATCAGAGAAGAAGTTTTAAGTGAAGGAGCTATCGGAGATGGTGACGAAGACAAAACTGATAGCGGCATTGGAGCTCTAACCGGAGCTGATGCTGATGGAACCAGAGTTGTCACTGGTGGTGGCGCCGGCGTAGGTGTAACTAAAGACATCAGAGGAGCTGATGGTGATGATGAAGACGTTATCGGAGATGATGGTGTTATCGAATATGATGGTGTTATCGTAGATGATGGTGTTATCGTAGATAACGGTAAAATAATCTATATGTTCTCTGTTGCCTTATGTTTATGGTATATGACTAACTGACCTATGATACTAGAATATGATGGCAATAAGTTTTTTATGAGAGTCTCTTACACTTTAGTTATGGAGTTTGAGGAATCTCACGTAAGAGTGACAGGGAACTGCAATAGATTACGTTGTGCCTTGTGAAAACCTTGAGAAGCGCTTAGTAAAGCTAGATGCTGTAAAATTATGTGCATGATCAGACTACGGGACTTAAATGTTTTACATTTTTCTAATTTCATTTGTTTTGCGGTGATTTTGACCTTAGCTTCTGTTGTTGTGGAAGGAGTTACTTGAGATCAATGATGCAATTATAATTTATACATGAACTATATTTGCACCTTGATTCTTGCTTATAGGCTGCGTATCATATGCAGCTGCTTATAATTTCTGGAGTCCTTTTTCTTTCACTTTGCAGATTTTTCCTGAATACCAATTTGACTGGTTGGTTTATGAATTCGTAAAGGCAATTTCCCAGGAACTTGGTGAGTAACCTAAAATTTGGAACCGAGCACTGCATCATGTGCATACGTTTGTGTTTTATCATAAGTTATCCCAAATATGTACGCATTATGCTTAATAGTATAAGATTGATGCATCGTTTAGTTTATGCTTAATAGTCTAAGATTGATTGGGACTTTTTTCTAAGATTGATTGGGAATTTTGTCTAAGATTATGCTTGATTGGGAATTTTTTCTTAGATTATGCTTAATATGTTCTCTCTTGCCTTATGTTTATCGGAGATTGATGCATCGTTTCTTTGTCTCCATTATCTACAACTTTAGGTAGAATATAAAGGCAGTGTGATTAGATACATAGTGGTGTGATTAGATACATAGTGGTGTTACTGTTAAAACGTTAGATGTTGTCTTTTGTGAATAGTAATAATGCCTAAAAAGAACTATCAGAGCATTGCGCTGAAAGAATCTAAGAGCAAATTCTTTGGTTTAAAGTGGTTGGATGTTTCAAGCAATGGATTTCTGGTCTCTGTGTGTATAGTTTGAGGTAGCGTAGTTTCAGGCATTACTTTGGTCTTACTGCAGCACCCCTTGTATTGTATGTTTTTGGACTGTTATATATTCAGTTTTTGGCATGTTTTTCCCGATTTTGGCATATGTTTTTGGACTTTTTGGCGATTTTTTGATTGCTATTCTAGTTTAAATGTTATAGGTACAAGATGATCAAATGTCACAACCACAGTCCCAAGGTTCACAACAACAGTTCCAAAGTTCACAACAACAAAGATCACATCAACAAGGATCACAAAGAGCACCACCACAAGCACAAGGTCCACAAAGACTACCACCACAAATAAAAGGACCACAAGTAGAAGGATCACAAAGAGCACCACCACAAGCAGAGTATCATGGGAACTTAGGATACGAAGGTTGGGGATCTTGGTTTGAATGCTCATCTTAAACTTTTAAGGTTGAAGACAATGAAGACAATATATATTTCTTTCATTATGTTTTTAAAACTTAATATGCTTGAATCTAAGTTGTAAACTCAATCCATATTGATTATGAATATGAACTTTGTTTTAAATGTGTGTTAGTAAGAAGAAACAAGTATTAAAAAAAAATCAAATTTGTTGGGTCTTATACTGGTCTTGGTCGACAATGTTTTTGCATTTTCTGTTGCCAAAGCGGCGTAGTTTTGGTTAACAGACTTATTTAACGAGAATTAAACGCCATTAATTATCTTTGTTAAGTCATTTAACGATGGGACTAAATTGGTCCAGTCAATGAAACTTAAGGATTTATTTAGTAAGTCAACATAACTTTGGTATATAAATTAGGTATATCGAAGTGTTGGATTTAAAATACCCAAATTTAAAAGTTTGGGATTTTTTTAACAATTTTCCCATTTCTCTTTGTGATAGAGTCCACAAGATCCAAAACAGCTCCCACCAAAGATGGGTTATTTGGTGGGCCAAAATTTGAGTAGGCCGGGCTTAATTGTTGTGGCGACAAGTTCGCAGTCTAGGTGAGTAATCTTTAGCCATTCTACTTGGATTGTTGCGTTATAAGCGGCCATAGAAAGCTCTCTCAAAGGTATTTATGTAAATAATGGGCTAGCATCATGTTCTAGTCTGGAGCTGGCTCGAAAAATTCAATCTTCACTGATTATCAATTGGTTCCTTTGACGTTATTTGCAAGAAATAAGATAACTCTCATAATAAAGTTCCAAATGGCACGAAGAAAAATTCTGGTGAAACTAGACATCTATAGCTTTGATTTAAGCTCAACCTTGCATTGTGGTCTTGTCGGATTAGGAACTTAAGGATTTTTCGATTTAGTTCTTGGTTTTGACGGTTTTAGCGCATTTTCACTGAATGGGTTGGCTGAGAGGATGAACATAACGATTGTCGAGAGGGTCAGATGTTTGATTTCAAAATCAGAATTGACGATGTCTTTTTGGGTAGAGGCTTTGAGCACGATTGTTCATGTGCTAAACTTATCACCAGTTATCTATTGGAGGGCAATATTCCAGAGAGGGTTTGGACCGATACATATGTTTTTATGGTCACTTGAGGGTATTTGGGTGCAATGATTTTGTGCACATTCCCAAAGATGAGAGATTAAAGTTTGAGATGAAGTCGCGACAATGTGTGTTCATTGGTTATGGTCAGGATGAATTTGGGTACATGTTTTATGATCTTGTTGAAAAGTAGCTTATTAAAAGCATAAATGTTGTGTACTTGGAAGACCAGACAATTAAGGACATTGAGAAGTCGAGAAAGGTAGCTCACACAGATGAGCATTTGTTTTATTCAATGGTTGGTCCTTCTACTTGAGTGCATAGTCAGGCTACAGGTGAGGTTCATGTTGATACACCTACTGCAGATGCTCCCACACATGATGGTGATGAGGATATTAGTGATCATGATGACGGTCATGGAGACACACCAAATGTTGAGAACCTACCTGAGGTTAGAAGATCTGGGAGAGGTCTAAAATCATCAACAAAGTATGGTCCTAGTGAATATGTGTTACTTACTGATGAGAGAGAACCTGAAAGCTATTATGAGGCTTTGGAGGATAAACACAAGGATACATGACATAATGCCATGAAAGAGGAGATATATTCATTTGAGGAAAATAACACATCTGCGTTGGTCAATTTGCTTAAGGATAAGAGGGCATTGCTTAATAAGTGGGTGTACAAGAATAAGCATGAAGATAACAATTTGCATCCTAGATACAAGGCAAGGTTGGTTGTGAAAGGGTTTAGCCAAAAGAAGGGAGTTGGTTTTGATGAGATACTTTCTCCTGTTGTGAAGATGTCATCCATCTGGGTTGTGCTTGGATTCGCAGTGAGTCTTTATCTAGAGCTTGAGCAACTGAATGTAAAGAAGATTTTCCTTCAAGATGATTTGGAGGAAGAGATTTACATGTTACAATTAGTGATGTCTAAATGGGCAGCCCTAGCCCTTTTAGACCCTGTCCATAAGGGTCTTACCCGTTTAAGCCCTTATCCATTTACGCCCTTTTAAGTTTTACTCCTTTAAGCCCTTTTATTTTAAAACCCGTTGGACATGGACAGACCCGTGAAGTCCATTTAATATTTATGTACATTTTCACCATTTTAATCATTTAATTATTGTAATAATATGTATGTGTAAATTTATTACTTTTATTGTTATTGTTGTAATAATATATTTAAAATGTCAACACAATTATAACTAACTTAATTTTTTTTTAACTTTTAATTAACCAACTAAAATACATTTAACTAAAAAATAAATGTATTGGTTTTCAATGAAATTAAAAAAATGTTATGTCAATAATTTTGTTAATATTTGAGAGAGTAAATCAAATTTTAGATAAAAGAAGAATCAAAGAAATCAGTTTCATATATACTTCAAAAGCAAATTATCTATCACAAACACAAACATTCAATTGGAATTGCAGAAACAAGAACATGGATCATGAATTACTAAATTGAATTTACGTAAACTTCACAAAAAAACAAAACTTGACCGCAGCGACACTTCACGACGGCAACGGTGACGGAGTGTTCAATAACGGAAAGGGTTTGGCTTGATGAAGACGAGGGTTTGATGGTGGCGCGAGATTGACGACGACGACGACTTGACGATGGCGACGGCTTGACGACGAAGAATATTTCACGAGGACGATGACTCGTTCTCTCGTACGATGATAGAATATGACTCAATTTGGGGAAAAGAAAACCCTAAAATTGCAAAAGAGGATTGAATTTTTTATTAGAAAAACATCGTCGTTTTGATCATTTGAAAAAAAAGGGCACCCTTTTAATAAAATGGTATAAACGAGTCTTCATATTCGGGCCCGTTTATTTTTTCATCTCTGTTAAAAGGGCTACATGCCTAATTATTTTTCTGAAGCCCTGTTAGTCCGCGGGCCAGAGGTCCCTTTAGACATTACTAGTTACAACCATAAGGCTTTGAAAAGAAGAGAAAGTGATTTAGTTTGCCGCTTGAAGAAAAGTCTATATGAGTTTAAATAGGCACCAAGACAATAATATAAGAGTTTGAGTCAGTTATGGGGGAGCATGATTATAAGAAGACTAATTCTGATCATTATGTGTTTGTGCAAATGTTTGGTGAGGATGATTTTACCGTATTGTTGTTATATGTTGATGATATGTTGATTGTTGGCACGAACTTGAGCAGAATTCATGAATTGAAGAAGCAGCTTAGCAAGTCATTTGCCATGAAGTATTTGGGTCAAACAAAACAAATTATTGGTATAAGGATTGTTCGTGATAGAAGTGAGAGGTTGATTCACTTATCTCAAGAGAAGTACATTGAGAAGGTGTTTCATAGATTTTGCATGGACAAGTCTAAAGTTGTTAACACTCCTCTTGCTACACACTTTAGTTTGAGCAGTCAAGATAGTCCGACTTTAGATTCAGAGAAGGAAGATATGGCAATGGTTCCATGTGCTTCAATAATTTGTAGCTTGATGTATGTCATGGTTTGTACAAGACCAAGCATTGATTTAAGGAAGTCTACATCATGTGTTTTGGTAACATTTACAGTGGGAGTTCTGGCATGACAGTCAAGATTATAGAAGTGTGTTGCACTTTCTACCACTAAAGCTAAGTTCATAGCCACAACATAAGCTTGCAAGGAGCCGTTGTGGATGATGGATTATCTTGATGATCTCGGTTTCAAGCAAGATATGTATGTGTTGCTTTGTGATAATCAAAGCAAAATTCATCTTAACTCTACATTTCATTCGTGTTCAAAACACAATTATAGGAGTTCTCATTGGATACATGATGTGGTTGCTTCTAAGGAAGTAAAACTTGCAAAAGTTCATACGGATGATAATTGAGCTGATATGTTGACAAAGTCATTGCCGAGAGGGAATCTTGAAGTGTGTCGAGGGATCACTGGCATGGTTGTTTCCTCCAACTAGTCAAATGGGAGTTTGTTGGTGTTCCTCCTATTGAAGAAACCATTTGGGCTTGATTAAGAGAATAAAGCATGAGCCTAATTTTTGCTTATTATGCTGGAACTAGGGCTAATGTTGAGTGAGCGTATCTAAGGGATAAATATGAATTTTCGGTTTTGATACAAGATTGGATAACAAGGAAGCCGAGACCAAGTTTGAAGAGACTTATCTCCAAGTTCCAACCGGTCCCATAACACGATCACAAGCAAGAAGGTTAGGTGGAGCCTTGATTAAGACCTTCGAAGAGTTGGAGGTGCATCATCAACACTTGAAGAATGAGGAAGAGCCGAGCCTATGCAACCTCCTCATCTTGTATTCAAGTGCTTAAGACGATTCTTTCAGGTCTTGGGGTACTCTTTCTTCGGTGAGGTTTTTCCCAAGTGGTTTACTGATATATGTGGTTTTTATCGCCTTTGAAGCCTTATTTTCAATCGGTTTTACCTAGTTTAGGATGCATTTAGGTCCAATTAGACTTGCATTTGTATATATTTTGCATCTCAGGTGTTTAAGAAGGACTTGTGCATCATTCGGGAGTTAAACGGATCAAAGAGCTGAGAATCAGCGCATTTCAGCACTTAAGATTGGTCATTGGCATCTCAGGATCTGTCAGAGGAGCTCCAGTCATCTGGATCGGTCACTGACTAAGCCTGGATCGGTCACCCCTTGACCAATCCAGACCCTACCCGAGAGAAAATCTCCAAAAACCTATTTTTATCTCGTTTTTACCCCTTGTAGCCTCAATATAAATACTCATTTGCTTCTAAAACCATAAGGAGAGTCACTTTTGTTCCATTTTGTGCCTCCCTCTTTTCTCTCTCACTTGTTCTTAGCATTTGACACTTTGTAATGCATTTTCTTTGAGACTTTAAGCTTTGATCTTGTTTTTTTGTTCATTTCTCTTCTGGCTCTTGTTAGATCTTCTTGTTTCTTGTTAAGTTTTTGTTAGACCTTGTTAGTTTGTGTTAGATCTAGTTGATTTGTNTTAGATCTGGTTGATTCGTGTTGATTTTGTGTTAGTTTGCTATTTCAATCTTCTTTTACCTTTTCTTGTTCATCTCAACTATGAAAAAACACAATTTCTTCATAGATCTTGGTGTTTCTTCTATGGATTATGAGTAGTCACCTTATAGGTGGTTGATTGGGCAAGATTAAGGTGTTTAGGTTCTAGATCTATGTGTTTAGGGCTTGGAATCATAAATATCTTCATGCAATAAGATGGTCGTAAGGCTTGGTTGGATTTGGCCAATCCAATCATTGATCTAAAGAAGACTTCTAAGCCCGAGAGGGTTAGATAGGATTTAGTTCATGTCTTTTGCAATCCTGAAATATCAATCTCACTGGATAGTTGTTTTAGGGTGATTGAACTAGGGATAATAATGCTTCTAGATTATGTTTTAGCATGCGGACGCGAGAGCGCGGTTGATATGTTGTGAATTTGACCGGTTTTTAGTCTCGTTTTCATTCGTTTTCTCTCGGTTTTAGGTTGCATTTAGAGTTTTTTTAGGTCATATTGCATTGCATTTGCATTCATTAGGTGTGGAGCAACCGAAGGAAGAAACTCGGATCAAACGAAGAGGAAATTGCAAAATCGAAGAAAACCGCACCGGATCAGACAAAGCGTCCCGGCCAAGGTCCCGGGTAGCTAACCCAGGACGTCTCCCAGTCTAAGCATCCCGGACAAGAGTCCTGGGTTAGATACTATACCTAGCCCGGGACGACCCCTCCATGGCGATACAGAACGAATCATCCCGGGATCGGTACCGGGCATATCAACCCGGGACACACGCCGCTGCTCGTCNTCCCAGACTAGAGGCTCATACCCAGTCCGGGACGGGTCGTACCCGAAGCCCTTTTTAGAAGAGTCCCGGGTTGAAGAACAAAGAGTCCCGGGTCCCAACCCGGGACGATCCCTCGAGGTGGTGTCTTCTATAAATAGAAGGAACCCTAGCTCAAGCTTTCTATCTTTTTTCTCCACTTTCT